>CANXYC013048057.1:0-31375 GCA_948193065.1 Aleurites moluccanus | reverse complement strand
TGGGATGTTTGAGTATAGCATGTGGATACTTACTAGGAGTAGTAAGTACATCGAAGTGATCGCATGAGATAGTCATATGGAAATCTAAACAATGTTAATGACATATCTCTGCATGGAAATGTGCAAATGTCCTTAGACTTGAGATGCTTAAGAGTGATCTAGAGTGAAGATGCTACACTTTAATTCCATGTCTAGCTCTCTCAAAGGGTCTGCTTAAAGGATGGGCGTTGAGTATAGTTTGACACACTCGTAGATATTTAAGTAGTCAACAAAGGAAACAAAGGATATCATAACTCCTGTTAGAAGGAGGGTTTTACCTAAGGCCTCTTATATGAGAACATTACTGGATTGGCCAAAGTGGATGGTACTTATAGATGGTCTCTAAGGAAATCATTTTAGTAATGATGCTTGGATTACAAGGAACTACTGTTTGGACTAAGTGTGATGTAGCCAGCTTAGTGGAGTTAACACAATGTCCATAGATTAAACCAAACTTGGTAAAGGGGCTTGAAGGGACTAGTAGCACAATATTATCCATGTGTTAGGGTTTTTGCTTACCACTAGCAATTTCTGATTACTTGGTGGTCATGATGTGTAGCAAGATACTGCTCATGATCTACTTAAGTTAGAGAGGTTCAATTGGAGAATTGATTATGAATTAAAGAAGTTTAATTCATATAATTCTTGTTGGATAAGGATTACCTTTTATGGAAATTTCCTATTTTGGAAATAGGAATTCTACTTAAGAGTTTCCTAAATTAATTTAAGAAAATAATTAAGGACTTAAGTTGCCATTTAATTAGGAAACCTATTAGGTCACACACATAAAAATGTTTCAAATAATAAGTGAAAGAGGAAATTAAATTATGATTAAATGAGATTTAATTCATATATTTAATTATGGTTTTTTTTTTGCAATAATTTAATATAATTAAATTAATTATCTAATTTAAGTATTTATATATGATGTATTTAATTAAATTATGACTATTGAATTATGCTAATATTAGGATCAATAAGTTCAAAGTCAAAAGAGTGTGTTTGACCTTTTATTAATGGCATTATTGTCATTAGGCTTGTTGTTTTAATCTAAGCCGCTAGATTAAAATCTAATTAATTATGGGCGATATAAATATGATGAGATTATAAGTAAATAAAACCCTAAGTCATAAATCACATCCCTTGGTCGAAAATATTAAGAGGAAAATTAAGAAAGAATTCGGCCACCATTCCTTCTCCATCCAAACCGAAAATCCTAAGGCTTGCAACTAAGGATTTTTGGCATCTCTTTCCTAAAAGCTTGTTGTTTGATCTTCGCGTGGATTACTAGTCGGGCTTTCCTCATCTTGTGAGAAAATAGTTTGCTACAACCCTTTCTTGGTGATCAAGTGAAGAAAAAGTTTCCAAACACAAAGATAAAGATCTTAATCTTTTAATTAATTTTCAATTTTAATCAACATAGAGATCTTAGTTTGAGATTTTTTTTTTATTTTTCTGCTGCGCCTAACGGCCTAAATCCCAACAGAAAGTGCTATCTTCAATCTTCTTAACTCTCTTTTGCATTACTCCTTCTTCTATTTTTTTTTGTCTTCTTCCTCAGAAACAACCAATTGCAAAGTGCTATCAGCCTCACTTGCTCTAACTCCTCATTTATCCATTGTTTCTTGAGTTTCTTATTGGCTATACTAGTCTTTTCAATATATAGATTGAGTGGTTAGAGTTGAACACTTTTGTCACTTCTTATATACTCATAAAATTCCTTCAAAAGCACAAAACACTCTTTAAGGAAAAAAAAAATGAACAAAATACTAGAAAATTTACTAATATTAATATAAAAAACACCATCTCTTTGACAATGGCGCCAAAATAGCTCAAAGATAAGAAAAAGTAAACTTCATGAAGTGACGTAGCTTTTTTCTCACTACAATTATACGAGTCAATTACAACTAGTAGTTTTAAAAGAGTAAGGATGTCGAACCCACAAGGAGAGAGATTAAGTACTAACATTTTCAAGTTTTTAATAATTAGTCAAACGAATGAATTATTTTGTTGGTTTTATCATTTAGGACTATATTAAGAAATCACGACCCAACTCTATTGAGTACGTGATTAACACTAGGGAATGATAAATCATAAGGCTTTTAGAACTTGTAGTAAGTCTGACGTATCACTGAATGATAAAACTGCAATATAATAGTTGTAATTGTTACCAAATAAGGCTATAAGAGTCCACTTGCCAAACAAAACCTTAATAATCTAACATCCTCACCATTGTTGTTAAAATCGGACCAGATCAGCCAGTCGAACTAAAAAATTGAGAAATGAACCAAAGACCAGTCCGATCAGCCCCAAACAATTATCTCCCAAAAATCAGTGAACCGGTCAAATCGAACAGATTTTTTCTGTTCAAGAGAGTCAAAACTGTTTTTTACTTTTTTTTTAAATTTTTTTTTTAAAATTTTTTAATTTTTAATAAAAAATAATAAATGTCAAATTATATTTATTTTCATCATATATATAATAAATGTTAAATTATATATATACATATTTTTTTCGATTCAACCTCGGTCGAACCTTTGACCCTCTGACTCTTTGCCTTCACCGGTTCTTTAATCGGCCCCGATTTTAAAAACATTGATCCTTACATAACCACCCAGGGTAATCATCAATCATATCACATCATCAATTTAAATTCATGCTTAACAAAACAACCTATAACAATAAGTTCAACTATTTGAATATAGGTGAGCGTTCGACTCAATGATCTAATATACGTTAATTTAACTTGTAATTCTTCATTTATCTATATAACGTGTCACAACACATATAAACATTCATAACTATACATAACATCCATGATGAAAGATATTTGTAGAATTCAACCACATCTATGTTTTCGTTTATCGTAAATCCTAAATGGAAATTTAGCTACTCTTAGCAAAAGTAAAGAAATGGCACATTGAAATTAATAAAAACATCATTACAAGTATTAAAAAGGAATGAGTTTAAGAGCAAACTGAATAAAGAACTACAAAATTGAAGTTCCAAGAAAGCAGATGGTCTCCTTAAATCTAAAAGAGCAATTTCTTCTTGAGATATAATTAATTAACTAATTATCTTTCTAAAATGGAAAATAAATCTATTCTAGATCTAGAGTACTATTTTCAGAGAATTTCTCTGAGGCCTAACTTGTCCAAGAGTCATAGAAAAAATGAATATATAGAAGGTTTAAATACGAGCTTCAAGTACAATATTCCAGGCAGGGAATTGCTTTTCTTGTCTCATGGAGGGCTTGTGCTCCTTCAAACGTATGACCCTGTGGTTTCTTAATTTTGAAAATTTAGTCCATTAGCGATTTAAAATGCACTGCCTCATGCTTCTTTGGTTGCACAAGCTTGTGCTCTAGTGGACTTGTTCTCCTGGCTTTAGCTACTACATATGCTTATGTTTCTCTTTTTGCAATATTTGGCTCTTTTCTTTGTTTTTGCTCTTTTTCACTAGAAATTCTTCATTTTCTGTATATTTCAAATTTGGATAAAAAATGTATAAAGTGCTAATATTCATCTTCTTTTTACTCTAGAATCAAACAAATTGGGTACAAATTTAGGAGGAGTTTATGAATAAATATAGAGCAAAATCAAGCACATCATAAAGCACTTGCAAGACAAGCAAGGAAAGAATTTGCTAAAGAAAAAAGTTCACTCCTCAACACAAAATTTGTAATTATGCATAAAAGGAACTTATACCTAATGATGAATAGATGGTTCATGCAATAAGAATATGAGCAAGCACAAAAAAATTAGTTAACATATCACTAGATAACACCAACATATGCGAAAGGTGAACAGAGAGTTTACTCACCCTTTGTTGGGGCATCAACTCTGATGGCAAATGAAACAAGAAAAAACTCAATAGAGTTCACAAAAATAGCCAATAGACTTCATAGAGGTATATGACAGAAGATCACCAAAAGAATAAATAAAGACAAAATGGATAGGTAATACACCAACCTATATCAAGTAATGACAAATAGTAAGTAGGCCGTAAAGAGGACATGATATAAAAGTATGTAAAAGCTAAAATGTTCAATAAGAAGAACAATAGCAAGTGTTCAAAACATAATAGAAAATTAAGCTCGAGAATGAGAGGGCCGGATTCTCATCAATGCTCATTGTAGTCTCTTTAAGATTGGAATCAATATTCTCATCCTGGAGTTGATCAAAAGAAGCAGGGAAACTTATGTATTGAATAGTATTGAACATTGAAAAGACAACAAATATTCAAGTCCAAAGAAGATAAAAATTTTATTGCTCAACAGATCACCAGTTGATCAGACATTAGCGTATTCAAGGAACATAGAAAATGGACTTAAATTTATTCACTCTTTTTTTAGGAGACAACTGATAACCACTAATAATCTATCAATTACATTTTAATAAAGTGTGTGATCCACTGGAAATTAGCTTGGACTTAGGAGTCAAGTAGAATTATATATGGATTAAGATCAATAATATTCTACTCACGTTTAGAATCAGGAAAATAATATATAAACGGGAAACATCGGAGTTTGGAGGTATGAGTTATTCAATACATCCAATTCACAATCATTCTCCATAAGTAATTTGACTCCTAATATGACTATAGTGAATAACTGTATGTACATGTGTATTATCTATCCTTATCCTAATAGAACCTCCAAAGCACTCCTATATAAACCACCAAAGGATTAAGGTAAACTGAGATTGAAGAGAACACATTCATTGCATATTACACATTATTATTATGATTCTATAACTTTTCTACCAAAATTCTTACCTAAGCATTGGAGTAAAAATGCCGAAAAAATTGGCATCCATCTTCATTATTTTTGTCCCTGCAAAACTAGAGAACATGTCGATTCATTGAGAATAATTGGTCGATTCACAGTGAACAGTTCGGTAAACAAATTTTCCTTGCGAGCTATCAAAATATTATTGTAATCCACAATAAAATAAAAATTAGAAAGTGAAAGCATATAAAAATATGTCATATAAAAATAATGATATATAAATATTATTCCAAAAAATTTATAGATGTAAAATTATTATGAAAATAAATTTAATGTAATTATAGCTAAATTAAGAATTTATATAAAACCATATTTTTCATGATGTCAATCCAATCACTTTAAGTCAAAAGTTATATATATAGTAAATTATAGACATTCACTTGCTCCAATATCTACTCACGCAATAGAATAACATGTAATAGGGTCATGATTTTGGCGTCGGGTAAAATTGAAAAGAAATTACTAAAATTCTCTTAATTTATTTTAATTCAAAACGGTACCCTTTTTACTTAATAAAAACGACGTCGTTTTGATTAAAAATAAAAAAATTAAAAAAATTGATCCATTCGAACCCAAAAAATCAGTATGGTTCGATCAATTTACCGGTTAATGGGCTAGTTTATCGATTTTTTAATCGGATTTTCAAGGATGAATAAATGAAAACTGACCGGATCGATTTTTAGTTTGATTTCTAATTTTTTTAATTCAACCAGTCGGTTCGGTCTGATTTTGATAACAATGGATAATACAATAAAAAGAGCAAGAGAGCGCAGCAAAAAGAAGTATAATTTTATTTTAATTTATATATATAATTAGAGAAAATAAATATACATATTTATTAATATTGAAAAGCTTAATTACTAAAAATAATACAGATTTGTGACTTTTAACTTTTGAATTAATAACACTTTGTATTTATTATTTTTATTTTATAATAACACCTTATATTTATTAAATTTCAATTTATTAAAACTTAATTATTTATTTTTTATAATATTTAAAACATAGCAAATTATATAAATAATATCAAAATTTTATAAAAAATAGATAAATTCATCAAAGAGAGAGTTTTCAGCTTTCTCTTAACTTTGGAGTACTTAATATATAATATATAGATTTAAATTCATTCAAGAAATTAAAGAACTAATTTCCTAAAAAAAAAAAAAACTATGTGACTTTACATTTAGGTGGAACACATCACATAAATCCAAAAAAAGCAAACCTAAATCAAGTTAAACCCAATGTTCTCAGATTCGGTTTGATTATTGAATTGAAAGAGATAAAGATTCAAAAATCAGAGATTGAATTGGAGTCAAACAGAAGTTGAATCAAAATTAACAAAAAAATAAATAAATAAATATTAAATAATATAAAAAATATAATTTTTATAAGAAATTTAATAGAATAATATTGAATACAATAAATTTTTTAACAAATAATATAAAAGTAATTTTTGAATTTAAAATAATAATATAATAAATATATAATAAGAATTTTAAAAATAATAAATTTTTTATGTAAATAAAAATGAGAGAAATATAATTTTTAGTGCTAAAGGGTTTAAATTTATTTTATGATATATTTAAATTTTATTATTAATTTAAATTAAAAGGTGATTATTAAAATTAATTTTGTAATATATTTTATTTGAAGTTAAATAATATTTTTTTATGGATAAAAGTTATATATATATATATATAGTCTTAAAACTAGCAATAATTAATGTTTAATTTAGATAGTTACCGGTTAGTGATAAATCAAGAGTTTAAATCTAAATAGAATTAAATTTTTCATTTTTTAATTGAAAGCTATATCCAATTAATCTAGATCAACCCATTATTTAGTCGGTTTAATCGGATTGAAGATTGATTTTCATATGATAGAGTAAAAAAATTAGTCCAAATCGAAAATAGACCGATTCTGAATTAAATTTGTCTAACTGGCAGATCATATTCAATTTTAAAAATAATGGTTAAACCCTTTTTATACTTCAGTAGTACTCTCGAATCAAGTTTTATTAAATATTATTTCAATGTGGTAGAATCTCCTCAGGGAATATAACATTTTCAAGAAACTGAAAAATAGTTAATTAAACTCATTTCTCGATCAGATTAATTTTACGCAAATTATGATTTGAAATTTTTTTTAGAAAAGGCAGAATGTTTATATTTTTTTTCACTGAAAAAACTAATTGGATTGTTGCGAACTGAATAATTCGTGCAATCTAATAATAGCTATATTGTTAAGTTCGGCGAGTGAGATGATAGAGTTAAGCAAATCAAAAAATATTTATAGATAAAATGATGTTTTTATATGGATGATTATTATGGAATTTCAAACAACGTATGCCTATGTATATATATATATATAATCAAGATTATGATACCGAAAGCCCATAAAATTGGTTGAAAATTAAGCGTCACTTGCTGCTCAAATAAACAAATATGCAATCATACATTAATATCATAAAATCTAATGAGATAGGCATATGCCAAATAATTAAGAAAGATTTATAGCCACTAACAGCTTCTCGTTAAATGACATATACAAATGAATCTTGATTTTACACGATACCAAATTATATGATTTAATTACTATATAATGATATGATTTATACTATAAGACACATATTTGTAAGTCAAAGTCACTGTCTCAAATTAAAGTAAGACTCATTTCCATTTTGTGGATGTCTACTTCGTAGCATATCGACATTCAAATTTTCACACTTCAATTCTCTTTAAATATTTTCAATGTATAAAAAAAAGAGGAAAAAAAAAATTAGATCATACAAAAAAAAAATCTAATTATGCATGTTAATTAATTAGTGTAGATAAATTGAATGATGATGAAAATAGAATAATTAATATTGTATTGAAATCATATTATTATTAAAATTCATAGTCCGTACACACATGAGTTTATAAATAGATAAATGTTAAAACTTATTTAAAAAAAATTTAATAGGCTAGATTAAGACAGGGTTGAGAAGCAGAAGAGGAAGAATACGATGCAAGAAAAATCAACATGGTAATTTTAATAGACATGACAGTAACAAAAATAAAGAAACAAGAAAAACAAGAAAAAAAGAAACAGATGTATGGTTCTCATATCATAATAAAACTTATGGACTCTATACACATAAATTTATAAGTGGACAAGTATTGAAATCCATTTGCACAGAATCAATTGACTTGTGCTACGTTCAACACCTATTCATTTATAAATTCTATATATATTTGTTCAGAAGCCATATATGTATATGTTTATAAATGTAAAGAGGTAGCTTACAAATTCAAGAAGGGGAAAAATAATATAACAAGCAAGGAGACTCATTATTAGAACATATCATGGCCCGAAGAGTTCTTTAAATCAGCTCCCTTGATATTGATCATAGCATATAAAAACACCAACTTCAGAAAGACTATTATTCACTCCTAACAATATTTCCTTCACTTGATTTGATTCTCTCTACTACTTCCACATGCATCAACAAGATCCTGAAAGGTTAATTACAAGCATTTTATATATAATATGCTTCAGTATATATCCTTTTGCTTGCATGTAAAGAATTATTCTATAAAATTAATCAGTAAAGCAACAAAAGATAATGAATTAGATATTATATATAATACAATTAAGACAACTGTATCCAAGTACCATATATTAATTATAAATTCATTGCTTAATTTCCAAAATTAAATTGCATATATAAATTCAACTTTGGCTGGAGTTAAACTTATAATCTCTTAATCCTGAAAAATAACTCCAGTATTATAATTTTATTTTGATAAATTTGACTCCGACTGAAATTTAAACTCGAAATATTTTAGTTATGTAGACAATATTCCAATATTACAATTAAATACAAATATAATTAAAAAATTATATATATATATATATATATATATATATTGTATAATAAGTTGAATCTAAACTTGCATTTACAGCTATATAGGAGAATATATATATATATAAGCTCATACCCCGATAAGTGAAGGCCTCTTTAGTATGGTCTAGCAGATGGGAGGCCATATGGGGTAGCTTTCCTTCACTTTTGTCATAAAATTTGGGAGAGGACAGAACCAGCAAAACCCTAGTGTGAAATTTATATTGTGAATCCTAATATTGTGAAGTGATTGTGCTTCTTTCTTTTAAGAAATTCTTGTCTAAACCTCATCTGTGTGGACCTCTTTCTCATGAAATGAAATTTCACATGATATAAGATATTATTTGAAATGAAACGTCACCACACATGAGTATATATTTTCACGTGTATTTTTTTTTTATATCGAGATTATCCCCAAATGAAAGGTTCCACATAAACCGAAACTAGACATATGTAGTTGTTCAGAACTGAGATTTTGAGTTCCAAACCCCCCTGTCATAACCTAATTAATGAAAAAAATGATAATAGTTTGATCCAACAATTAATCAATGTTAACATTATATATGCATGACCATATGCTTCCAATTCTCCCAAGAAGATAATGCATGATAATTGACATAATCATTTGGAACATATTTAAGAAAAACTTATAAAAAATAATATCCATATTTAATAATATTATAAATTAGAAATCGTATAACTCTATCAATCATTCACTCTCTCTGTACGTATATATACTGACTTAACTGTCGGTGGGATAAATTAATATTAGAATAAAACGAAACGGTTAGAAATTAACATCCATAATGAGTTTACCAACTATTTGCTATATGCAGTAGAAGACTCGTTTAAATCAAGAAAAAATTAAGACAAGCAATATCTTAATTAAGATTATTAAGTGGGTGTTGGATAAAGATTTTTGATGCAGTTATTAGCTCTTAGGTAATTAAATAATTGTTACTTATAAAAATTCTAATTTAGAGATTTTTTATTTAAATAAAAAGATTATTATTGCATTAAAAATAATATTCAAATAAAAAGATATATATGAATGTTCATTATTAATAACCAAATATATTAACAGTTCGTAATAATTTTACAAAACACTTACAATAATCAATTATGAGTTATCAACTATCAGCTATCAGTAATAGTTAATAGTTAATAACTGTTACGAACAATTAAACTAAACAGGGTCTAAGTAGTATAAACTTATGTATATAAATGTATAATAGAAATAGAATAATGCAAAGTAATTAAAGGCATGATATTTCTTTTGAGGAGCATAAAACTCAGCTCTAATCACCCAAGTAGTTAACAAAAGTTGATATCCAAACAAATACAAGATGCAATGGGGAAGCATTTGCATCAATTAAATAAAATAAACCTAGTGTCCTACGAAATCTGATATTGGACAACATGCAAATCTAACAAGGTACAAACAGCAATATCCTAAATTTCAAAACTGCCATTGCAAAGATCTTATGCATATCCTAAATTAGTTGAATTGGGTTTTTGTTTAAAAATTATTAATTATACAAAGCCAACATTAATTAAATATATTGCTAATTAATTAATTATTGCTTTCTCCCACATCCTGGAGAGTCACAGCCATGGTATTCATGTAAAAATTCTAAGACCAGAAAAGGCAAACAGAAAATCATGATCATGCACAAATATAATTAAATAAGGTATTTGCAAGAAACCTTAAACTTTTGTTAATTTAAACTTTTGTTAATTACTAATGAATATGAATCATTAATTACTTTGAATATTTTATTTGCATTAACATGGAAAAAGTGTATGATATCTCACTTTACCACTCATGGGAAGAAAATCCTGAGAATCTTAAAAGAGCTAATTAAATAGGGAAAAGTTAATTAACATGTAATTAAAATAATATATAAAATTATTACAAAAAAATAATATATAAAATGTAGACTGATCAATAGATGATTATATAGAGTGCCTTAGATAGATGACTATATAGTGTGCCTTAGCATGATGTGCTTAATTCTGTGCAAAATAAGAGATTTCTACTCAATTATACAATTATCCCTATTGTTTGTTGGACATAAACCATTAATTAATTTTTCATTTGTATCTTTAATAATAAAGGGTAATTTGTTAGCGCCTATGCAAATTAAGGTTCTTGTAGTGTTTGAACAATTACCTAACTAGCATAAACAAAATTATAAGATCTTGCATGCAAATTTAAAAAACTGATGACTATTCATTTTCTACTTGTATCAAGATGCCCTATTGTATGTAAACAAACTAGTTATTTGATGGGTAGGAATTTAAATACCCAGTCAGAATCTGATTAAGTTTGTATATAGTCAAAGTATTAACCAAAAAAAAAAAAAAGAAAATTATTCGATACATTAGGTCATCACATATATATAATTTTTGTATCTAGCTATAAATATGTATATTCATAGCTCTTGAAGTTCAAGAGTTAAATTTAATTAAGCCTCTAATGCAAATCAAAGAAATGCATAATATAAATATAAGACTTCAATTAGTTCATTAAATATAATTAACAGATTCACCTAAATTTCAAGCAAAAACCCATAAAAAATAAATGAATAAATAAATTGGGAGAAAGTAATTAATTATTACCATGTATATAGTGATGGAATCTAAGAAAAATGCATGGTAGAGCTTGATTCATCAATTCCCTTGCTAGGATTAGGCTTCTTCTTCTTTTTCTTATAAGGGATTCCTCTTGCCTTTGCTTGACAATCCCGTACTTCCCTTAAATAAACACGAATAGCACCACTAGCAAAAGGGTTAGTTTCTTGTGAACCTCCATTTTCTTCATAGGCAGCTCTAAGCCTACCAATAAGAGCGTCAAGACTTCCCCAAGCTTGTCTAAGTGGACAAGTACAAGGAGCAGGGGGCTCAGGTTGCCCATAGAACATACAACCTTGTAAATGAACCTTAGTCTTACCAAATTGATCTAAATATCCAAGGAATTCTAGAACATGGTTGCAATTGCATTGAGAAATAGCTACTGGAGGCCTTTGATTCTTCAAGTATTGACCAAAAGTATTCCAATCCCTTCTTTTCTGGGATTCGTATCGACTTGGAGTGGTAGCAACTGTTTGTTCATGGGACGACGATCCTTGTGCCAAATCTTTTCCTCTATCACTACTACTCGACATGGTTTTAGTAATTTGAAGGTAGCAGTGTTTGATTATCAAATTAATGAAGCATATATGTTTTTTCTTAATAAGGCAAAGAAATTGAACTAATTGAAATTATTAATGGAGACCAGATGAGAGTGAGAGTGAGAGAGAGAAAAAAAGAGAGAGAAGGTGAAAATAATAGGGTAATTAGAGAGAGTGGGGAGGAAGATCAACTTCAGATTATTGGACGAGTCATGAGTAGACATACCATGGGGCCATATGCACTTTTTTTTAAATTTTTTTTAAATTTTTTTTAAATATTCTTTTCTTCGTCTTTTATTTATTTATTATAATATTAATTAATATATAATGAGTTTTAATTTAATGATATAAAAAATTTCTTTAAAATTATAAGGTTTATAGGGAATTTAATATTAATAAAAATATTTTTATTATATATATTTCATTATGAATATTTTTAATTAATTTACTTGTTTACTGATATTAATTCTCATCTCCAAATAAATTTAAGATACAGTTTATACTCATATATATATATATATATATATATATATATATATATATATATGGAAAATCAAAATTTTAAGTGCAATGATAAAAGAAAATAATACAAATAATTTCACATTGTTTAGCCTTTCAATAGATTTACTTTCATAATCTTTCGAAGAAATAGTCTAATAAATTATCATATTATAATGTTTGAACAGACAAAATTATAAACTCTCACATAATATCATCGCTTATTACAAAAGTACTCTACCCATGTATTTTGAATTATATCACACACCATCACAAAGGCACTATCATTGCACTTTGTGTCGCACTCAATCAATGAGCAAAAATTCCAACTCAACTATTGGCTAAAAGGCCTTACATCCTTATATAAAAGTCAAAGAAACTTTTATATAATTGTAACACCCTCAAATTTCATTTATATAACCTTGAATATATGTTGCTTAAGCATAAATAAAGTTAATTTAGACATTAGAATATCATACTTACGTAATTTGACAAATCGTTAAAAATCGATCCGGCGGATAGGTAAACATGTCGACGTTTTAATTAACGAACAAGTTCAGAATTTTAAATTTTTAATATCACCATTAAACTCATAAGCTGGAGAAATATAAGAAATATTATTTCAGAATTGAAATGAGACAAACAGATAAATAGTTATAAGTTTCGGATTCAAAATGCGAATACGAGAAGTGTCGGGGAGAAAATCGAATTAACTGAAAGTTAATTCATATAAATTCTATCTAATTCTTCATAAAATAGAAAAATCTCCTCCTTCCACCATTGAAGACAGTCAAGTCTCCTCCTTCTCCAAAACTCCACCAATTTCATCCAAACTTCAAGTAAAATCGATAGAAAACTCGGTTAAACTACCGATTAAGATAGTTTCCATTGAAAATTTCAAGAAATTCAAGCTAAAAATTGAAGAACCATTCAACCTAAATTTCGGCCACACCTTGAATTCAGGTGAGGATGATATTTTCTTCATTCTTTTGATTCATTTAAGCTATATAAATTATTATAAACATTAGATCGATAGATTTCAAGATTAGATCGAAATTAGAGAAAACCTAAAACTAGGTTTATGTATGAAATGGATTTTCTGTATAGGATTTCATAATTCTAATTAATGTTTAAATATGTTAGTTAGAATCCATTTAAGGCTAAATATGTGATAAAATTGATTGTAGAATCGAAGAAAACCGAAAAACACTGTTTTTGCCTATTATAGGCAAATAGGCATTTTATCGTGTAAACGATCGATTCGTCGATTCTGGTGAGTTATATGTATATTATTATGTATGTTTAAACCTTTCTTTGATCAATTTGAATCCATTTAAATTCCTGCAACTTGTGGCCAAGGTGTTACATTTGAGTTTCCTTTGAATTTTCCTTGAATTCAAACTCTAATTGTGTTGTTTATTAATGTATATAAACCCTGTTTGATAATGTCTTTGTGTTTGTTGTCATTGAGGTTTGAATTGTGAACTTTGGCTTTTTATAAATATGTCCCAAAACTATATTTATTTAGTTCTAAAGTGGTGCACACTAAGTGCTCGACGAAATGACTTTTGTTAATTTCCTTAAGAATCCAATTGTTACCAAATTTGTTAAAATGGGTGACTTTATTTATCACCAGTGTAAATGTATTTTCTGGATATATTTTGAACTTGTATTCTAAATGATTTTTGTCGCATTTTGCCTATACTATAATGTTCTTTTGTTAATGATAATGATCCTATATGTGTTTGCTTTCCTAAACAGCTCAAATAAGCTAAAGTTACAGAAATTGAATCTTGTTGATTTTCTTGCCTATTTGGTATTTTATTTGTTATCTTTAGCTTATTCTAATGTTTGTATGACAGAGTTACCTTACTGATGGGGTAGTGGGTAAATACCATCAGCATTGTATACAATGAAATTCTAGTGATACCCTAGCTGGGAAGAGTTATGGTCATGGCCATAGGGTCTGGTCCACCTTATGCTATTTACATGTTATATTGATAATGATATGCGTTTCATAGCCCAGTATTTGTTGTATATACATGATTATTATTTTTCCTAATACCTATACAACTATATTTAATGTCCATAAACCATTTCTCTTAATTTGGTCCTTTGGTGTGCTATCCATGAGTCAATTGTTAATAATGTTCATTTATTGCTACCTACTCAGCCTCTGTATGATAATATATATATTGACTCACTGAGTATGAAAATACTCACCCTTTTAGTGGTTTTATCTTTTCAGGTCAAGAGTAGAGCTGATCCAAGATTTCTTCATCAGTGGATCCGGCTGTGCTATAATAATGTAAATATTGAACTTGTATATATTCCTTGTATATATTTTAGATGCTCCATGGATATGTAAATTATTGGGATGACTATACTTAGTATGATATGTAATATTATTAGTTACTGATATTTAATATATATGAGATATGTTGATATCAGATATGATCACAGATGATGACAGATAAATTGATTATATGGATATAGATATATTATAACAGGTGATATTTACAGGTTATAGAAGAGTTCTACGGGTGTCGGTAGCCTTATGCTGTTCCTACATCCTAAGACTGTCATGTTCCAAAATTGGGACGTGACAATAATACTCCTATAATGTTATCCGCTATAACTCATAACTCAAGAAGAATTCTCATGCAATTAGAAATAAATTAAACTAAAAATTCTACTCTACAAAAGAAAATAATATCCCACTCAATTGAGGAATATTTTTTACAAACAAAATATGAAAGGATATTCTTCCAAATATCATTAGGATTCTGAGTCATAATCATAATAATCTTCTCCTTGACTCAAAATCCAACAATCATCCAATACTCAACAATCCAAATAATCTCCACTTTATCTCAAAATCTTTTAATCCTACAATCTTCAAATCTTCAGAGTGTTCAATTACCAAACCTCTATGCTTGGTTTTAAAGCTCCACCTTAATCAACATTTTCCAATCAATAAATCATCATTGTAATTCAAACTAATCATATGAGTTGAGTAATCATCGTCGTCATCATTATCATGATCATCTATCAACTTATTTAAAATTTTCAAGTCTTCTTTGAATTTCAAGTAGCAATTTTGTAAATGATCACTTTTCTCTATAAGTAGCACTTCATTTCTAATTGAGGTGTTGTCATGACCCCATCCTGGAATCATGACTGGCGCTAGGGAACAGGAAGGCGATATGGCACCAAAACTCATAGCAAGTCTTATATGAACATCATTTAACTATATCCCATAAAATAATATAACATAATATCAAATAGAGGTACATCCTCCAACAAATCATTATCCTGAAATATAACAATCCACATTATATATATATAATATAAGTGGGGATTTATTCACCCACAAACTGACATACTAGTTATTACAAATGGCTAACACACCGGTAATTACGAAAATATTAAAAATAATAAAATTACATAATAACCTTAAAAAGTTTGTACTCTGCGAAGAAGGAAGCAGAGTTGATTCTTGAAGGAAGAAATGAGAAAGTTACTCTGAAAAATAGTGAACAGGAGTGAGCGTTTGAATCAATAAGCTGATATAATTTAAATAAATATGCATGACAATAATTATTTATATGAAATGTCATATCATAATTCATTATTAAAAAAACATGCCAAATATATATCACCCATGATGAGAATAGTCAGTGGAATCTACCATTCATCTATAATCCATAAACATAAATGGAGAGCCGACCCCCTCCCTTGGCTTTCTTAAAAAAAATTCAAAATATGGGGTCATGATGAGTCTAGCTCAAATCAGGTATCCCAATACTCTCTTATCCATATCCAAGAGCCACAGTGAGACCAACTCTAACCAGGCTAATCCATGTAATAACACCGTCATAATCATTTCATAATATGTCTCATTAATTACCATCATAACGTATTATATCATAGAATTCACATTACCTAAGTTAGTATAGGTGGATTCCACGTCATTCTATTTTCATTGCAACATAGATTCAAACATAATACATCAATTATCATCATAATCATATATGTGCATCAAAATTTCTAATGCAGAGAATGATACTTAAATATGTATAAAATGACATACATTTAATATATATGACACGCTCAAATGCACTATTAACTTAAATTATATCAACTCATAGTACAAAATGAAGTACTCAGTCCCTGACTCCGCTAGGATCCACTGCGGAAGCACTCGAATTATCTAAAGAAAATCATCAATAGAATAGATTAATTACTAACTAAAAGATTTACAAATTAATTATATAAATATTTAACTTAAAAATTTTGTCAAAAAATTCGGCAAAATCTCCTCTAAAATATGACGTAACTTCCTAAAAATAATAAATTTATATCCTCTAAAAAAATATTCCAATTCAAGCTTTTATTACCCATCCGGGACCTTACAACAAATATCATCGCATCCTACTTATCAATTCTCAAATCAAAACTCACAACAAATGTAAATAAAATAATTATTCATACCGATAAATAATTTTCTCATAATTACCTTAATTATTTACTTATTAAAAGACAATCTAAAAATTATTTATTCCACCATAATTATTAAATCGGTATCCTAATTCCACATTTAATTTATAATATGGTCTCTAAAATATTCCATAATATCAAACATAATTTTTAGAGTTTTTATAAAAACTCACTTTGCCTAAAATTTCAGAAAAAGATCCAGACTAGAATTTTTTTTGTCCGAGCTTCGATTTTCAATCAAGGCAAAATAGGTGTCAAAAGAAATCTTGAACCGAGATGAGTGCACTGGTGGTGGAATCGCCAGAAAAGGATGTCGAAATCGGCTGAAAATTGCTTCAGACGGTGGCAGTGGCCTGTTTCCTGATGTCGGCGTGTGTGGCTGGCTCCGGAGATCGTTCGCGAGTGGACCTATACCGGTAGAGTCGTCCGGATCTAGGCTTCTTCTTGGTATGGGTGGTGATACTAGGCGGCAATCGAACAGCGATGGATCGGAGGAAATCACTTTTCTCTTTCCTCTCTCTCTCTCTCTCTCTTTCCTCTCCTTCCTTTCTATTCTTATGTGTGATTTCTTTTTTTCCAGCAGAGCACGAGTCTGATTGGTTAATTTAAACTAATTAGATCCTTATTCTCTTTATTATTTTTTTAAAATCTTTATATATATATATATATGTGTGTGTGTGTGTGATTTCTTTTTTTCCAGCAGAGTTTTTTCCAGCAGAGCACGAGTCTAATTGGTTAATTTAAACTAATCAGATCCTTATTCTCTTTATTATTTTTTTAAAAGCTTTATATATATATATATATATATATTACTTCCTTAAATAAACTAAGAAATGGGGCTGGCCTGGTGGTTGGAAGGCTTAGCCTCCCTTCCACCAAGCCTGGATTCAAATCCCAGCTTGCCTTTTTTTTTTTTTTTTAAACAGATATTACAGATGTCCTCAACTTTCATCATCTTCTCATTAAAAAAAATTCCAATCTCAACATTTTTCTTTTTTCTAAAATAACTCTTAAACCCCAAAACATGATCCAACAGTTCTAATACTGCTTCTTAGGGAAATCATAATCATAAGTACAATAATAAGAAAAGAGAAAAAATAAATAATTTTACATGATTTAATCTCTCAATATACCTACATCATGGTCTCTTGAAAAGATAATTTACTAAATCATCATATTATAATTTTTAGATGGACAAAATTGTAAACACTCGCACAATATCATCACTCATCACAAAGGCACTTTACTCATGTATTTTGTATCATACCACACACCATATAACATCACAAATACACGTTACTGATGCATTTTGTGTTACACTCAATCAATGGGCAAAGCTTCAATTCAACTATTGAGCAAAATGCCTTACATCCTTAGGTAAAAGCAAAAAAAAAAAAAATCTATCCTATAATATTCATATTTATAATGTTACTCACTATCACTTCACTTCTAACTCAATAAAGATTCTCACCTTATTAGGAATAACACTAAAATAGAAATTCTATTCTACAAAAAAAATAATCTTCCACTCAATTGAGAAATATTTATCACATACAAAATATAAATTTTTTTTTGTCCAAATCCTATTAGAATTTTCATTCATAATCCTAACACATATACAGATATATTAAAGCCCATGGATCCGTACATATGTGTGCTTATAAAAAAGTAAGTATTTTTTTATATGTATAAGAAGAAGTTTATTTATTAATTAAGTTGGGTTACAAAGAGGATAAACACAAACAGCTGATAGAGTCCAAAACTAGGAAGATTGTCTCTATTGATAATAGTCAAGAAAGAAACACAAAATCACTTAAAGAACACAAAGAGGACGAGAAAAGGAAACTCTAAATCCAAGCAATAAAATCTTCAGACCTGTTCACTACCTATTTAGCGAATGAATCTGCTAAGAAGTTGATGCTTATGGGAATATTTGAAAAGGTGACAGAGGGGAAAACCTTGCTTTTGTTTATTATACATGTGATCACATCCCATAATTCCCATGGTGATTAGTTAATATTTCCTTTGATCTATGTGATAGCATTTGTAGAATCTGACTCAATAATGAGAGGAAGACTTAATCCATTAGATTGTAAATTCAGCCAAGAGAGTTCAAGTGCTTTTGCAATAGCCAATACTTCTACTTTGTTAGATTCATAACTTTCAATTGTGTAAGAAAAAATGTTGATGAAATGACCAAATTGATTTCTAAAAACCCCACCTATACTTATTGGACCTAGCTTACTAAGAACAAAAGCGTCAACGGTGGACTTGAGGTAGGATGGAGGTGGAGCATACCAAAGAATAGAAGAAGCAGGTCCAAATTTATTCTTCCCAGAAAAGGATTTAATAAACAACGAGGAGTTCCTTATATGGGCATTAGAAAAAGGGAAGAAAGGTTCAAGAACATTAATCCAAGTGGATAATCTAATCATGGTCATATCAAACAGTTTGTTTTGTCAATGGTTGCTTCATTAAAGATTACTTCATTCCTTAATAACCATAAAAACCAAAAAGCACAAAATAACATAGTCAACCAAGGTTTGCTATGAAAACTGCCTTTGGACAAGCCATTCCATTGCAAAAATAGGTTTTTGATGGATGAAGGACAACACCAGTGATTATCCCACCATTTCAATATATCAAACCAAATAGACCAAGCTATAGAGCAGTGTAGCAGTATATGATCAATTTCTTCAGCATATTTAGAACATAAAGGGCAAACATTCAGGGAAGCCTCTATGATTCATTTCTTAACTAAGATGTCTCTAGTGTTAATTTTTCCAATTAAGGCAAGCCAAAAAAAAATGTCAACTTTAGAAGGGGCTAGGCTTTCCCAAAATTTTGAACAAATTGAGTAAAGAAAAGAAATAGGTTTTTTGGCCTCAATTAGTCTATAGATCGACTTAACTATGAAAGCTACTTTTGGATTTAAACACCACACCAATCGGTCCTTATGTCCATATTTTGGTTTTGAGTCACTGAGTTCATTTTGCAAAGAAGACAATTTTTTTCCTAAAAGAGCAGCTGCATTCTTCATCTAAAATTCCATACCCAAAAATTTCCATCCCAAAAACCCATATTAGAGATAGTGTTATTTTTATCCAATGATAGATTAAATAACCTCAAATATCTGGAGGAGAGGGTATTGTTTCCCAACCAAGAATCTAACCAGAACCTAACTAGAGAACCATTCCCCAAGCAATACCTTATCCCTTGCTGAAAAGCTGATTTAAGGATCTCATTGGATGCACAGTTTTTTAGAATTTAAGGCCAAATTCCGAGAGATTTGACATTATATGAGATAATGGAGGATGAATATTCAAGATGATACTTGAAACAAATAACAACTTTCCATAGAGAGTTTTGCTCATCCATAAATCTCCAAAGCCATTTAAAGAGTATGACTTTATTTTTGTCTTAAATAGAACCAATTCCTAATCCTCCATAAAATTTAGATTTGACAATTGGGCTCCAGTTGACCGAATGAATTTTCCTTCTATTCTCACAGTCGTTCCAAAAGAAACCTCTCTGAATCTTAGCTATGTTACTAGCCACAGATTTTGGAATAGAGAAAATTGATAAATAATACATTGGAAGATTGTTCAATGCAACTTTAATCAATATCAGTTTGCCAGGCAAAGATAGGTGCCTAGCCTTCCAAGCATAAAGTTTCTTCTTGATTTTATTAATAATTGGATCCTATGTTGCAGCTCGATTCAAATTTGCACCCAATTGAAATCCCGTACATTTAATTAGAAGGGTTGAGTGGTTGCTTCTTAGGAGAGCGGAAGTGTTTATGATCCAAGATTGATCAACATTAATCCCAACTATATGGCTCTTTTGAAAGCTAACCTTCAAACTAGAGACTAAATGAAAACACATAAGGAGACTCTTGATGTTAAACAAATATGTGACTTCAGCTGGACAATATAATATTATCATTAGCAAATTAGAGAAAAGGAATAGATAAAGAGTTCTTGACCATATTAATACCACATAATAAACCTATGTCAATGACATTGGATAGCAGTTAAGTAAGATCTTCTGCTGTAATGACATAAAAGCAGAGGTGGGAGTGGGTCACCTTGCCTTAGACCATTTCAGCCTAAAAAAAGAGAAATAGAAGCCATTGATTAAAATTGCAACCAAGGAATGAGATAGACATTGAGTCATCCATCTTCTCCATTTTCTCTCAAAATTCATGCATTCCATAACTTCAAGTAAATAATCCCAACGGACTAAATCAAAAGCCTTTTCAAAATCAAGTTTGAAGATGACACCTCTCTCTTTTCTTTTTCTAAGAAAATCAATAATTTCATTGGCTATCGACATCCCATCCATAATATCTCCCTTAAATGTTGATTGACTCTCCGAGATTAAGTCTCCAATGATTAAGTGAAGCCTTAATGACAACACTTTTGCAATGATTTTTTACAGGCTGTGAATGAGGCTGATAGGATGAAAATCTTTAATATTAAGAGAACTTGCAACTTTAGGAATTAATACAATAAAAGATGAACATATAGATATAGGGATCCTATCATGCTGATGAAAGAAAGTAAATAAACAAATAAGGTCATGTTTGATAATCTCCCAGCAATATTTGTAGAAATTTAAATTAAACCCATCTGGACATAGGGCTTTGTCTCCATCACAACTCCATACAACAACTTTTATTTCTTCAAGAGAAAAGGGTGTTTCTAGGAATGAGGCAACGAATTAGTCCAAACTTTTGAATCCCAGCTTTGAAATGTCAGGTCCGATACATGAAGTTCTTTTGCATAAACAACAGAAATAAGAGGAAACAACCTTTTTTATTTCATCTGACGAATAATAAAATAAAGAGCTAACTTTGATGGAAGGAATGGAATTTCTTTTCTTCCTCATAGTAGTATACATATGAAAGAATTTTGAATTTTTGTCCCTATCTTTGAGTCACGAGATCTTGGACATATGCTTCTAATAACTTTTCTGTTGTCTGTATTTAGACCATAACTATGATCACAAAAGACTTCTCTTGGACCAGAGACAAGAGAGGTGGGGATTACCCTACAATTCTTTGTCAATGCAATCAATATCCTCCTCTAAGTTGGAAATAACCTATCCAATATTATAAAATGAAACTTTGTACCAAGTGACCAGTTTGGCTTTGAACATTTTGAGTTTAAAGATAATTGCAAGGGATCCCTTTATTGTCATGTCAAAATCAAAGCATTAGCTTGCAATTAGGCTTAAGAAATCCGAGTGTTTAAGCCAACATTTCAGGAAGTGGAAAGGCTTGAGACCTTAAATAATTAACTCTAATTTTAGCAACAGAGAGCAATGGTCAGATACTCCCTTCTTAAGGCCCCACAGTAAGAGAGGAAAATTTAAGTATCTATTATGAATCAACTAGTACACTGTCCAACTTACTTGAACATAGATGGTTGCCCTAGGTAAATTTTCTTCCAATAAGAGGAATGTCAATAAATCCCCAAGATTCAGTGAAATTTTTAAAAGAGGACATACCTTACTGAAACACAAACCTGAGCTTCTTTTTGTGGAATGTAGAACTTCATTAAAATCACCTATAAGGAGCCAAGGTTTGACAAATGAATGTCTCATTGCACTCATAGAATTCCATAATGTCAATCTATCTATTTCAGAATAAGGTGCATATAAAACCACAATTGTGCAATCAAAAGATTAATGAACCCATGAGCCTTAAATAGCAATCCAATGATGATTAATAAAGGTCATGTGTTTCAAAAGAAAGACTCATCCCAAGCTACAACGATGTCGCCTAACTTACCAATAGCTTCACAATGAAACCAAGAGATATGAACTCTAAATTCTTTATATAAGAGAGGAATCTATAGAACATATTTTCGATTCTAGAATAATGGCTAGGTTAACTTTTTTTTTGCTGATGATCCACTTTTTCATGGCCGATTGTTTGGCTTTGGCATTGAGCCCTCTAATGTTCCATGTTAGGACTTTCATCATACAGGGGGTATGGGTGGGTTTGGAGTTATTTTGGTTCCAAGCTACAAAATTTGCTTCTTCAATTTTTTGTTGTTTAGAAATAATATCATTTTCTTTGCCAAAGCCTATAAGACCATCCTTGGTACCAGTGTTCCTAATGTTCAGAGCAAGGTTTAAGTTTGAGGAAGAGAGAGAGGGACAATTTGCAAGGATTGTAGTTTAGAGTGGGTGGACAGATGAGAAGAAAGTTAGAATTGCATAAGATGATTTTATTTATATTTTGAATACCACTGTCAATGATAGAATTGTCTAGGGAGACAGGGAAAATCTCATCATGTTTTTTGGATCGTTTTTATATGGGTGAAAGAATTACCATGGTGATTTTTGCATTTTTTTTTTTTTTTTTTGGTTTTTTCTTCCTAGGGCATACAACAAAATCAAAAAAAGCTGGGTATTCTAATATAGAAGGGATAGGAGGGGGCAAGAGAGAGAACTGACATAAATGGATAAACTTAAGAACCCATTTACACAAAATCAATTAGTTTGTACTAGATCTAATACCCATTCACTTATAAATACTTTATATATTTTGTTATTATTCGATATAAGATACTTTTCTCAATATACTCCTCAAGTGCAACTAGGTTTAACCTGTAATCAAACATTAACAAGTCGATTGACATTCGCTTATAAATAGACTGACTGATTATTTTTTTTCAGATTTAGTCTGAACTTACTTCATCATCAATCCAACAACAAAGATTTGAATGTAGGCCCCCAGAATCTAACTCGTTTAAACTTGAAGTTCTAGCACCATATTAAAATCTATAAATCTATATACACATGGGTTTATAAGTAGACAAATATTAGAACTCACTTGTGCAAAATTAATTGACTTATGCTAATTCAATATTTATTCATTTATAAATTTTTATATATTTTATCATTATTTAATGTGGAATATTTTTCCAACAATATATATATATTCAACCAATTTACACATTTACCGAAATTAAATCTCATCTCTGAATAAATTTAAGATATAGTTTATTCTCTATCAAATATTATATATAGGCTTTCCTTCTAAACATACAATTATTGTATGCCATTTTGTCAACGTAAGATTTATTATTGGAGGTTATATTATATCATAATTACCATTATGGCCTTAAGTACACTAACCTCATCCATAAGTAGCCATTATATCATATATCATAATTGAATTGGGCAGGAGAATATTAGAACATACTTTTGCTCATGGATACTTCAACTTCAAAACTCCGTTAATTTTCATCTTTTGTTTCATACCATTTTTTTCTAGCGTCACCAAAAACTCCATTTCTTTACCAATTAATCAGTAAATTGTTTTGATCAACTGTTTGATTATATTTTGTTCCTGATTTGCTTTTTTTTTTTTTTTTTTTTTTTTTTGTCACTAAGGTGATTAATTCTCATTACTGACATTCAAATTCCAACACTCAGTTTTTTTTTAGTTGTCAAAGATATTTTCAAAATAAGTATCAATCGAAACTAAATCTCGTTATTAGGTGTAGTCACTGGGGCACCTCCACTTTTTGATTTATACATTCAAATTACCTTCTGAATATTAATTCTAAAATTGAAGCCTGATCAGAACAAACATCTTACCTTTATCATTAGGCTAATCCCATTAGCTTGGCATTATTTATATTATGAGACTTTCTAAGGTTACTTCAAGTAACACGTTGTTTGAATTTATTAAATTACTTCAAGTGATACGTAATTTGAATTTATTAAATAAAATAACACGTTATTTGAATTTATTAAATAAAGTGTGAAATTACTATTTTGAAAATTTATGGAGAATTTTGTAAAAAATATTAAATACATGCATACAAGTTATAAAATAATGTATAAATTATTATTATTTTATAAATTTATAAAAAAAAATTATAAAAAAGAGTCATTTTTATAAATGTATGCAAATTAATAAAGTGAAAACTCATTATTGTTTTGTAAATTTATGGAGAATTTAATAAAAAATAATTTTTTTAAATACGTATAAATTATAAAATAATGTAATAAATTACAATTATTTTGTAAGTTTTTGGAAAATTTTATAAAAAATTATTATTTTTTTATAAATTCAAAGTGAAAGTTACTTGAGTTATTTTTTCAAATATCCTAGCAGGCGCCTTAAACATACTATAATAAGTACAATATTGGCATTTAATTGATATATACAATAATGTAATGCGAAACTATTTAATTCTTTGTTTTATTTTTTTTCCTTTTTAGTTGAGCTGTTTCTGTTCATATTTGACTGATCAAGTTGGAAGAATTGATGTGAAAGAGAGCCCTCATTAATTTAGACATGATGTTGGTTGTGGATGTACTTGTCAATATATGCAATTGAAATTGGTATTTGTAATTGTATACAAAATCTTAAGCCATGCATTGCTTGAATTGAAAGATTTTGATGTTGAATAGATTTAATCTATTTTTGTGTTTGATTAAAAGATAAATTGGAAGAATAAAAAAATTAATTATCCTCCAATTTATTTTTTCAAATATTCTACTTAAAATTTCATATAAAATATATAATTTTATTAGTTTCTTCAGCTCAATACAATAAAAATTTTATAAATTAATATCGTTGAAATTTTTAAAATTTATTAATTAAAAGAGATATTATTTAATTAAATATTAATTTAATTTATTAATTTAAATTTAAATTATAAATAATTATTAAATAATAATAATTATTAATTTATCGAGTATTATTTTCTAGAAATTTTACTCTAAATGAGATATTAAAAATTTATGTTTTAAAATTGATAAATTTGAAAAATTTTCTATGCAAAAATTACCTAACAAAAAAGTCCAAAATTATTTATAAGAAACATGACTTCTCCGTTCAATCACAAAAGCTAAATGTCAAGTTTTAAGAAGCATAATTAATGGCATGCCTAATGGCCCCCCTCCAATGCCATTTTTGTTTTCCACTTTATTTCCGGTGCATGAATATAAACATATAGAGTTTTTTCTAAGAAAAAAAAAAGAAATAATAAAAACTAATTTTTTTTACACTGACAATGACTGACATAATTTAATAGTAATATATGTTTCTATTAGATAATATATTTAAATTTGAGTCTCTATTTTTTTTAATGTTAAAAAATAGTAATAAAATTTTATTTAATAATACAAATATCGTTTTGAAAATTTAAAAAACTCTTTAAAATAGAATTCAATTAAAAGCAAATTAAGCAAACAAATTTCACTTAATAATACAAACAATGTCTCCTAAAAAATACGAGATCAAATCCTCTGAATTAAAACTCAATTAAATACAAAGAATCATTAATTATTAGTTAATTTTTACTTAAAGGAAAAGTTAAAAGAAAAATTGCAATTACAATCTATTTTTACTTTAAAGCCTATAAATTTTTTTTGACAAAATAAAATATAAAATTTTTACGGTTAATATTTTTAGGTCTACATGCTACCTATATAATAAAATATATTATTGACGTGACATTAATTTGACTTAAAATTATTAACGTGTGTCTAAGTTACGTATCATTGTAGAATTCACATGAATATCACATTAGAAATTTTATGTCACATGAACGTCACGTTTCAATTACTATTAATATTGTAAATTTTAAAGAATTAATGATAAAAATATCATATTTTATTTTATTAAAAAAAAATCACATATCTCAAAATGAAAATAATTAAAATTACAAGATATTTTTTTATATTTTTCCTTTATTTAATAACAATTTGAGCTTATTATAGTGGAAATGGGTAGGGGTTGGCAGTTTTACTGAAAACAAAGATTAGGTTTAGCATGTGATCATGTTTTGGCATTAAACCTAATGTGTTTGATTTTGAACTTAACAAAATAAATTCTTACTTGATATGATTTTGAGAGTGAGAGAGGAAACCTGATGTACACGTCAATTTGATGGATATGACACCTGACCAATCTAATTGGGTCCCATTTATGTGATACCCCTCTTGCCTGATGTTGATATCCTCTATTTCTAACCGTTAGATCATTTTGTATGATCATCATAAATCAAACTTTTTGAAAACAACTATTTTTTTTTTAACCATCTAATACTTGATAACACAATAAATCGATCTAAATTGGACTGGATAAGAGTGAATTCGCAAGAGATCAAAGGTTTAGAATGTCTTTTTTTTTTTTTTTTATAAAATTTAAATTTAAAATTTTATTTAAAAATTATCAAATTTTTAATCATTCAAATCAACAAGAGATTATTTACTAATTAAAATAAAAGTTGAAATTCTTCTTTGGAGCAACCCATATGCACATGAGATCAAGCGTAGCTTATCAATCATTGTTGAATTAAGTTAGAATTACTGTGTATATTTAAAATTAAGATCATTATCAATCCAATAGTCAATAAAAATGCCCCACTCACATGCAATTGATGAGATAAAATGTTAAATAAAATATATAAAAAAAATGTTAAATCACATATTTTGGTTGTGATTAGATTAATAATTCACAAATGAAATATTTAGGTTATTTTGATAAATTTATAATAGAATAGAATGGAATATAATATTGTAATGAAATAGAATGATTAACTACATAATATTTTATTCCATTCCTACAATTTATTAAATATATTTTAATTGATATTTTCATTCTAAATCTCATATAGCTTTTTGAGATAGCCCTTGATTAATTTCATATGTTAATTAACATGAGTGAATTTATAATAGATACTGTGGATATGTCAAAATATAAATGAAAATTTATTTAAATATATTTATATAATCCTAAAAGGGTGTTGGATAAAATTACTGTTTTAAAAATAAAATTTTAAAAAATTCATTTCAGAAAAAGTTATAATATTTAATTTAAATTTTTTTTATTTTTAAGTTTTAAAATAACATTTTAAATTATTTATCTAAACAATCAAAAAATATTTATTTTTTTAAAATTTAAAACAGTATTTAATACATATTTTAAATAAATTTAAAAATATCATAAAAGGATCATTTGAGTTAGTGGTTTGATGATAAAGATATTTTTACTAGTTTGTTTGATCTAAATTCAATTTTTATTCAATTTTTTTAGAAAACAAATTCACTATTTTGATCAGATTTTACAAATTAAAATTAAAGATCAGTAATAACAGTAATACTGCAAGAAGGAATTAGTCTCTCTTAATACAGTAGTTAAGTGGTTGATATCGAAACATAATACCTAATTCGCGATCAGAATCTAACGGTCCGAACCAGACAATACATTAATTAGCACACTTAGTTGATTTTTTTTTTTTAATTAAAAAAATATATAAAAGGTTATAATTATAAAATTAAAAAATAATGAAAAAGCTACATATTTAAAAAAAAAATTGACAATAAAAACATCAATTAAAAATTAATAACTACAGATAATTAAATAATATAAAAATTATTTCACAATGTAATCATAATTTGTTTTAAAAATGTGCTTGGCAGTATATTGATGTACTAATTCACTGATGACTTTAGAGAGAATATGAGAGAGAGTTTTTACCTTATGTCTTTCAATGTACAGGATACTTATTTATATATGAGCAAGACTAAAAATATGGACATAATTTAAGAAGGAAATAAAGTAAATAATAACAAAAATCCCATGATAATTGGGATATATATAAATTAGGAATAAATCACTTTCTAGAATCTCTCTAACTAATTAATAGCTCACGCCAACACTCTCCCTTAAGTTGGTGCAAAGATGTCTTCAATGCCCAACTTATCAAGGGAGCTATAGAAGTCTTTACTAGAAACTGCCTTTGTGAGTATATCAGCAAGTTGATCTTCTGACTGAACAAATGAAAATTTGATCACTCCTTCTTCAAGGTTTTGTTTGATGAAATGTCGATCTATCTCGATATGCTTAGTGTCGTCATGCTGAATAGGGTTATGAGAAATCTCAATGGCAGCCTTGTTGTCACAATATAAATTCATTGTTATGTTAGGACCAAATCAGATTTTTGGCAACAACCTTTTAAGCCAAAGAAGTTCACACAAACTTTTTGCCATTCCTCGAAACTCAGCCTCAGCACTTGACACTGCGACCACCTTCTGCTTCTTGCTTCTCCAAGTAACCAAGTTACTGCCGACAAACGTAAAGTACCCAGAAATAGATTTTCTATCACATATACTATCTGCCCAATCAACATCTGTATAGCCCTCGACATGTAAATGACCGTTCTTAGAGAACATGAGACCTCTCCCTGGTGCTGACTTCAAGTAACGGATTATTCGAATCATAACATTCATATGATCTTCACCAGGATTATGCATGAATTGACTGACTACACTGATAACATATGAAATATATAGGCGAGTATGTGATAAATAAATCAACTTACCCACTAAACGTTGTTACCTCTCCTTGTTTGTTGGTACTTGATCAAAGTCTTCTCCAAGTCTTTGATTCTGAACCATTGGAGTGTCTGTTGGTTTACAATCAAGCATCCCTACCTTAATCAACAAGTCTAGCACATACTTTCTTTGTGAAAGAAAAATGCCTTATTTTGATCTAGCCACTTCAATTCCTAAGAAATACTTAAGACCTCCTAAATTTTTCATCTCAAACTCAGTAGCAAGATGTAACTGCAACTTACTAATTTCTTTTGTATCATCCCCAGTAATTATCATGTCATCTACATAAATTATCAAGGCAATCACTCTTCCATGTTGTTTCAGAAAGAGTATATGATCTGAATTACTCTATTGGAATCCGTATTTTTTCATAAAAAAACTGAAATGGCCGAACCAAGCACGTGGTGACTGTTTTAATCCATATAGAGCTCTTTGTAATTTGCATACAACTCTAGTGTTGGATGATGAGATATAACCTGGAGGAATGTCCATAATCACTTCCTCTTCAAGATCTCCATGAAGGAAAGCGTTCTTTACATCGAAATGATGAAGTGGCCAATCCAAATTTACTGCCAAAGATAGTAACACCCGTATAATACTTAGTTTTGCCACCGGAGAGAATGTCTCTTGATAGTCAACTCCATATATTTGGGTATAACCCTTGGCCACAAGTCTTGCCTTGCATCGCTCAATAGACACGTCAATATTGTGTTTCATAAAGAAGACCCACTTACATCCAACTGTTTTCTTCCTTTCTGGCAGAGAAACAAGATCCTACATTTTGTTCTTTTGTAGTGCTTCCATCTCTTCTTTAATTGCCTGAGACCATTTTGGATCATGTAGAGCTTCATGGATTCTAGCTGGAATTTTACAAGAAGATAACCCATTGTTGAATTTCTTGAGTGGTTCGATTAGCCTTTGGGTGGATACATGATTAGAGATTGTGTACTTTGATTGTTTCCCTTCAATGTCGGTGAGTACTGAGCTGAGGGCTTGCCTCTATTGTGCCTAAAAGGTAAGTGATAGGAAGTAAGAGATGTATCCAAAGCATGACTAGAGGATGGAGCAAGAGAAGTTACCTCAAGAATATTCTTAGTAGGGGAATTATCATTGTCTGGTACATGGAGTAGAGGGGTTTCTTTAATGGTCGAATCATGAAGGATATGGTCTCAATCATGAAGGATATGGTCTTCTTCTCCAACTATTGCTATATCTGCTACTGTTGCGATATCTACTGTTGTGCTAGGTTCGTTCACTTCAGTTACATCACCTAGTCCAACCACATCTTTGTTCACTTCAAGAACAATAGTTGCATTTATAGGAGCATCATCTATACATTCCCACCACTTCTTCTCTTCTACCTATGTCTCACCCTGAAGAGGAAAAGTCGATACTGATGACGAATAAAAATTCTCAGATTTCAAGAAAGTAACATCCATAGTGATGTAGGTATGGTTTATGGATGGATCATAGCAACAATATCCTTTCTTGTTTGTACCATACCCCAGAAAAATGCAACGAATAGCATAAGGGTCCAATTTTGTTCGTTGATTTTTATGGAGATGAACAAATGCAATACATCCAAATACTCTTGGAGGAATAAGAAGTATTGATGGTAGTATAGCATGTTCTGACAAGACATACAAGGGAGTTTTAAAACTCAAAACTTTAGAAGGCATGCGATTCATCAGGTGAACTGAAGTTACAACAGCACTGTCCCAGTAGTGATGAGGCACTTTTGCTCCAATCAACAAAGCATGAGAAGTTTCCAAAATATGTCGATTCTTTCTTTCGGCCACACCATTCTGTTGTGGAGTTTGACTGTAGGAATATTCATATAAGAGATCATGTTATTGAAAATATTTCATGAAATCTTGATTTGTATATTCCCCTCCATTATCGGTTCGTAGAATCCTAATTTTGGCTAAAAATTGGTTCTGAATCATAGCATGAAATGCACAAAACACATTGAATACCTCGCCTTTTGTAACACCTCAGCTTAGCCTGAACCAAATCCATATAGAGAACTTTGGGGGGAGATTTTTAAATTCTTTATATTGTTATGCTTATATATATTTATGCATGAAATTGGTATTTATGCATGTTATTTGAATTAGTTCT
>CANXYC013047767.1:0-12136 GCA_948193065.1 Aleurites moluccanus | reverse complement strand
TATATTATATTATTAATAATTATATTAAATATTATAAACTTAATATTACATAGATTAAATATTTATTACGGTTCTATATTATAAATCGTTTACTAACTTGTGGTTCTAAAGTCTCAGTCCTAATCAACTGGCGGACAACATCACCGACTTCTCTATGCTATGCAGCCACTAAAAATATTCTAGCTTTGTATCTAATGTTCAAACTTTGATGAAATTCTATTGATTGTTCAAACTACACAGCAAGAGAGACAATTATTTATGGAGAACACATCACATGCACATGCTTGTATTTCACATGTGATTTCAATTGTCAAACAGTACACATTTATAATATTATCCAATTGCTTTTGGGTAGTAGCTCATCAGTATTTAATTATTTATCTTATAATATAAATTGTCAAAAAATTCAAATTATTAATCTATTTTCTCTCTGATTATTTAGTAGTATATATTAAAAAAATTACTAAAAAATTTAGTATAAAATTTTTTTATATATGATTTTCATGCTTTAAAACAACCAAGATATTTATTTTAATATCATTATGAAATAATTAATGGTAAATAAAACATTTGATATTTGGAATGAAAGTAAATTGCTACTGTAAGTTTTGCGTATCATAGAGGTATGGCCTGAAATCAAAGAAAAATGGATCATATAGATCTTAAGGGTCATAGATTCCAAGGATTTTATCCCGACAAAAGGACTCTAATGCTCAAGTCAGTGGACTTTAAGGAAAGAAAAATGAAAAAGGGTAAAAAAATGGAGACGAGAAAAAGTGAGAGCCTTAGAGATAATTCACTCTTTTTATTTTTCATTTACCTATTTATAGTGTAAAATGGGACTCTATGTATATATGTTCTCATGCTATTGGTGGTTGTTTTTATTTTTCATAAATAATATTATATTATATTTTAAAATTATTACTAGAATAAAAATTAATATAATTTTGTAATAAGATTTATTATATAAATATTTTTAACTATTTAAATTTTGATCATGCTAATATTCCATCCTGTACTGTTCTTTCTTTATAGTGTGAAATCAACTGATCCTTGGACCAGAACACATGCATTTCTTAAATATTTTTCAACCGCTAGCACACTTGTATTATTTTTTATTGCGTAAAAATAAATAATATAATTTAGTGTAAGAAACATGCTATGTCAAGTATTAAATATAAAACTAGTGGAGTATCATTAAATTTCAATAATACCTAATTAAGCTAATCCATTGATTATAAATATAATTAATAATACCCACAAATCAAAATATTCAAAACTAAGACTATATATATATTTGGGTGTGAAACCATGAGAATGTTTGGATTTCAATCACATCACCTCACTAGCATTTTGTGTCTAAGTTAAATGAACACATGCATTTGCCAATTTTCCTCTTTTTGACTCTAGCCATTTCAAAAGAATGGCTCTTTCATGAATTTCTAGGGGCTCCACTATTTTATTTTGGTAAATTGGAAAATGAAACTTACTAATCTTGTTTAATTAATTAGCCGCCAATTTGTCTCTTTTTATTATCTTCTAATTCAGATTATGTCAACATTGTTCTATTACTAGTCCCAACTTGCTGAATTAATTATGAAAACTATATAGAAAAAGAGATTTAAAAGTTTATTAGTCATTTCAATTCTGATTAATTAATTACCTTGTTAGGAACTTTCTATAGGCTGCTTTTGATAAATCCCCCCTTTTCTTCCTTCTTTTTCTCACTAGGACAAATGAGATCCTTAAAAGAAAATTCTCCATTGTTCAATAAAAATATCCTTGACGAATTTATTCCATAGATATATTTTTTTTTAAATAAATGGTTATTTAAATTTAATACCATATTATTTTTAATAAATTTTCACTCAAAATAATATAAATTATGATAATATTTAACAATTCAATTCAACTCTTATGTCTCATTTGATTTAACTGTTCGTAACAGCTGTCAGATGTTGCTAATAGTTATTAATTGATAACTTATAGCTGATAATTGTAGCTATTAACTTATAATATAATTGTTTGATAAAATTATTATGAATTATTAGCTATTGATGTGTTTAATGATCATTAATAATAATTATTCATGTGTATTTTTATTTAAATATTATTTTTAATAAGATGATTTAATTTTTTTATTTAAATAAATATGAGTTTTTAAAAAAAAAATTAAATTAAATTTTTTATAAATAACAGCGATTAATTATTTAACAATTATCTAACAACTAATAATTATTATTAATCAAACATATTTAATAAAACTATTAAAAACTAAAAAAACTAACACTTATATCTCAAGTTTTGCTAAACATCCTTTTTTCTAAGGCAGCTTCGTCCTTTTTCGGTTTGATATTTTTTTTTAATTTTTTTTTTTGTTGTTATATGAGAAAGTCTTTGTGCTACATTTGTGCACTATATTAAAATATCTTCAATGCGTGTATATACATATATTAAAAAATTAAATATTATAAATTATTTATAAAATAATAAAAAGAATGTTAGGATTTAAATTTTATTAATAAAATTAATATTAAAAAAAATTGTCTTGTGGTCCAAGATTAATGTCAATTTTATAATAATTATTTTTTTTATTGTTGCAGACATTTTGTAAAGGCATGAGGCAGCTGTGTTTCTATGGCGGCTTTCAACTTGCATGTCGGTATATGCAAATTGCACAAGAAGCATGTTAAAGATGGGAAATTGATTCTTTTTTTCTTAATTTTGTGATATTGTGTTGGATAAATTATTATTTTTATTATTATATTATTTTTTAATCAATTTTTTTTAATAAATATCCTGAAAATTTAAATAATGTTAAATAAATAAATAATTAAAAAATATAAATTTTTACTTATTCTTTATAATAATAATGATTATAATAAAATATAATTTTATTAAAATTTTATTGAATTTTTTATTAATTTATTTTTATTTTTATAACATAACTGATTTATAATTATATTTTATTTGAAATAATTATTTTTAACAAGTATTTTAAGAATACTAATTAAAAAAATTACTTGTTAATATATAGTGTAGCATGGGTTGGTTTGACCTTGTTTTTTTTTAATAAATATTTTGATACTTATTGTGGGTTAATTAATAATAAATATTTTTCTTCTTGTTTTCTTTCTATTATTAGACTGAGCAAGACTCATAGCTTGAAATTATATTTGATGCTCTTCAGTATTCACACATTAGTAATAGGCTATTTCTCTTGTGTAATTTTTTTATTAATAAAATTAATTTATTTATCGTTAGAACATTTATTTTAAATTTACTTTAAATCCTAATCATTGAAAATAATGAAGGGTTACCTATTATTCAGGTAACTAAAAGTTGTGCTTGTAATATGGTATTTGCAATGGGTTTTTTTTTAAAAATAATTAATGTTATGTGTTTTTTTAATTTCTTTTAAATTAAATAAATTATATTTAAATTAAAATTAAAATTTAACAAATTACTGAATTGCTCTTATCTTTTTTGTTTTTGTTCATGCTGGATAAGTGCACATTCAAATCATAATTTTTTTAACTTTAATACTATTCCAACGATTTACATTTTGGATTTTAAAATTTTAGAATTATAATATGTAACAACATTCATATCATTATCAACGAAACAATTTATTTATATTTTCCTTTTAGGATTCAAACATTTATTTTTCTAATATCCAATAATGATTCTAATTTTTATGTTATAAAATTATGTTATATCCAATTATACGCTCATATCCAATTTGTATTAATCTAGTCAATTTAAAATATAATGAATAATTTGGATATGAGCTAATAATTTATTAATTGAGAAGTCAGTTTAGTAAATTTAAATATTGTTATATGAAAAATTGGTTGATCAATCTGTTATTGATTGAATAAAAATTAGTTATTTAGTTAAATTTGTAATGAAACATTAAATTTAAATGATTTGAATATAAATTAATTGATAAATATATTATTAATTGAATAAAAATTAATCAATTAATTAAATTTGTACATATAAAATTAAATTTAAGTGACTTGTATTTAAATTAATTAATTAAAATGTGATTAATTGTATATAAATTAGTCAATTAATTAAACTTATACATGAAATTTCAAATTTAAGTGATTTGAATATAAATCAATTAATCAATATATCATTAATTGAATAAAAATTAGACAATTAGTTAAATTTGTTAATGAAATATCAAAATTAGGTGATATATATATATTCAAAACAATTTATTTATATATGTAAGAGTCGAAAAAATTATAGTCGAAACACTTTATTTATATATAGAGAGAGAGAGAAAAAATAATTTTTTTTATAATTAATATATACATAATTTCATAGCTAATATAATTAATTTCTTTAAACGCATTTTTATGTTAAATTTATCTATAAAATAATAAATTAATTAAATTTATGCATATAACATCAAATTTAAGTGATTTGTATTTAAATTAATTAATTAATATGTGATTAATTATATATAAATTAGTCAATTAGTTAAATTTGTACATGGTATTAGATGTTAACGAATAATAAAATTAAAAATTAATTTTTTATGATATTTGAAAAAATTTATTTAAAAAAATTAAAGAAAAATTCAATGGTTAAACATAATAATTAAAGAATTTGTCAGGTGATTTTACTGTTAATTAATAATAAAGTACAAAAAAAAATATTTTATTATGTTTGAAAAAATATTTAAAAAAATTAAAAAAAATTAATCCCATTTATAATTGGTATAAAATTATTTAATAAAATTTAAAATGTTAAGTGTAATAATTAAATAAGGTGGTTAATGATGGATCTCACTATTAACCTTTTTAACTTGTTTAATTGGTAAAAAATATATATTAATGACCTCTAAAAACAAGTAGTTTTGGATTTTATTAATATAATAATGGTACTGCTGCACAATCCTTAATATTATTTTCAAGTTTCTATATACATATAATCATATGTAGTCCATGACTATTATTAATACTTCAGTAATTAAATACTTATCATTTTTTATAATAGAAATTAATGTAAATATTATTCTCTATTTATAAAATTAAAAAAAATAATTAATATAATTTTAAATAAAAAAATTTTGTATATATAAATAATAATATCAGATAATTAAATCATTATTAATCATGAAAGGGATATTCATTTTTTTATGTATATTCTCACATGTGTATGACATGTTAATTGTTTTCAATACTTCAATCTATATTTTCAGTTAGATTCATGAAGGAATCTCAAAATTATGAGAGAAAAGAAAAAATTATTGTACTTTAGGCTTTAAACTTTTATTTCTTTGTGATATGAATATAGGTATAAAAAATACTTCAAATGTATAGTATTTTTTGAATTAAAAAATTATTAAGATAAAAGTTTATCGCATTTTATATTTTAAATTTTTTAATTTTTCGTAAAATCACATTAACAATTTTTAATTTTTTTTTGTTATTATTTTTTTTCCCAAAATATATAAATATATAAATATATAAAAAATATTTATAATCTAATATGTTTAATAACTTATATATGTTAATAAATAATTAACTAAAAAATATGCGCGAAACTAATTGTGATAAATAATTATTAATTCATAACAATTCAATTTTACCCCATTATTTACCATAAAATACTGTAAAATTACAATAGAATATATTTTTAATCAATAATTAACTGTCCTAACAATCTTGGGTGTGATGATGAAACTTCAAAGCTTCAAATGGGTTCATGCATGATTTGAAGCCAATTAGTTATACATTCAGAATGGTAAGAATGTTCACAAGGAAGAGCTACCAATGATTATAATTTAAATCATTGAATTTTACATAATTTATTTGACCAAAATTTTAAAAATCCATCCCTTACCCAGACATAGATCCACCTTTGTCTCCAAACATTTATACTTAAATTATTTTAAATAATCCTCTCTTTTCTTCTCCTATAGACTTCCCTAATGTAATCAAATCTCTTAAATCTTCATCACTTTCATCCTCATTCTCCTAGCCATTGGGAAAGCAAAATTGGAACGAACTTGATCAAGTTCCGAGCAAGGAAGCCTCCTTTCTTGGTTGTTCTCCATTAATTTGAAATCTTGAAGCTGCAATAGAAAAAAGAATTTTCATTGAGATATATAGCTTTCTTTAGATAAAAGGCAATGTCTCTATACATGTAAATTGGATAGAGAAAAAATATATTTGAGATTCTTAGTTGATCCAATTTCAATGTCTAGGGATAACCAATAGTCTTGGCTGGCCTACGGTGTTGAGAACTTTCTTTAGGGACAAGGCAGCTTTTCTTGCGAAGCAATTGAAAACACTCAGCTTCAAAGTTAGTTCGGAATTATATAGCCCTTGCCGTAAGGCAACATTACAAATCCAATCGACTACGTTTTCTATATATTGATTTTGTGTTGGGGCACGTAAAATTATTCAAACTTATATATATGCTCCCATATTTTGGGCTTTTCATGTCCTTTATATCATTGATTACATGCCTAAATTAATTTATGGCTTTCATACATAATAATTTTCTTTTGATAAATTTAACTCTGAATCTTATTCAATACTCTACATTATCCATATTAAAAAAAATAATTTAAATTTCAAAAAGAAAAAAAAATATTATAATTTAATGGGTAGTTGATAAAATTTTTTGATTCAGATGTTAAGTTTTTTGTTCCTAATTCCTGTATCAAACCCGTTTGATTAATCATAATTGTTAATTCTTAGATAGCCAAACAGTTGTTATTTATAAAAACTTAAATTTAATTTTTTTTAAAACTCATATTTATTTAAATAAAAAGATTGAATTATATTTTTAAAATAATATTTAAATAAAATGGTGAATATTAATATTTATTTTTAATAATTATTAAATATATTAACAGTTAACTGCTAATAATAATTTTACTAAACACTTACAACAATCAGTTATCAATTATCAGTCATGAGCTAACAACACCAAACGGGGTCTTAGTAAATTCAATTTTTAAATTATATGATTAAAGAATAATAATATGTGAAATAAATTTAGGTATTTTTTAATTAAATCAAGTGCATACCTTTTTTAAATATATTCACACATTATAATTAATTAATTAATTAATTGTAGGTGTAGATAGATTTTTTTCATAAAATTAGAATAGTATGCATTAACATTTATCTCTGTGTCAAACAAATTTAAATTTAAAATATAGAGAATAGGGGATTTGAATTTATTTCAATCTACAATTATCAATTTAATGGAAGGTATTAGAGATGTTTAAGGGAGATTAAATTTTTTCACGTTTCACTGTAGCCACAATAATGAAAGTGAAATTAAGTAGTGGGGGTATTTGCATTAATTGTCAAAATATATTTTTTACAAATTTAACTTTTCAAATGTGATTTCAATTTTTTTTTTAAAAGATTATTTCATTTTTAACAAATTCATTTTGATAATTGGATTGTCAAACACCCATATTAAAGGAGTTTAGAGACGTTTAATCATGTTAATTTGATCTTTTTCCCTAAAGATTATAATAAATGTTATTTGTAAAAATAAAGTGATATTACAAGACATATCTATTTACTCTGAAACAAAGAGATTTGAAGTTTCTCCCAAGAAATATACTATAAGTACATATGAATCATGGGAAGATGCATGCATTAATTCTCACCATCATACTCCAGAATAAATTTTTGGCCTAAAACTGTTTGAGCCTTTTCGTACAAATTTTGATGAGTGAATAACCCTAACATTATGAAGTAGGCTACCATGATTAATTTGATTTCTTCCATAACCATACCCTACTCGGATCCGATGATTTCTTGGCCTCAAATATTTCCTCATGTACTGAAATTTCTTGTAATCCCTCATTCTCCGGCGAGATAGTGACCTACTAATCACCTCCATTGTTGGTTCATAATTATTGCTGTAGTCCTCTAATTCGCTTGTATCAAACTCACTACTCGAGTAGTCTCTTTTGTGGTGATGGCTTATTACCCTTGTTTTGAGCATTATAAGACTATCAAAAAAGAAAATGCAACAATATTTCCACAAGGAGAAGCAACAGACCAGACCTCCCCATATCATTTTGCAAAGATTATGGCTAATACACTCGCAGATGCCCAATTTGTACAAGAGATACAAGAATAAGAGCACTGCACATTATCATAGTAAAACATGTCAAACCTATATATATATATACATGTATGTTGTAATTAAATTTCGTTTTAATTGGGGCTCGAACTTAAGAATAACACTAATGCAGTATCAGTTTGATGGGTATGATAGAAATATTAACTAATTATTCAATTGATCTCATACATAAAACAATCAAACAGTCAGTTAATGTGCTTTTTGATGCAACACCATAATGATATACAAGATATCACATAATATTTTAATTTTAAAAAAGAATGATTGAATAGTGAATACATAACAAGAAGAAATCTAATAATTGGCACAATTAGAATTGCTGCTTACCAATGTAGAACAAAACCAGAACCATAGCCAACTTCAGCAGATTGGCGATGCAGAAATTTTCTATGTAACAGATAAAATCCCATGTTGACCCACAAACTGAACTGCATCCAATCAAAATATGAAAAGTACATTTAACAAAGGTTAATTAATTTATATATATTAATTAATTTGCATACCTGCAAGACTTTCCGGCAAGAAAATCGAGTGGAGAGGTAAAAAGATCGCTTATTACTCCAGTAAAACCAGAAGTGAACGATCTAATTATATTTCCCATAACCAGAAATTAACCAGTCATGTATTCATGTTAGCGGTTGTGCTTTATTAGAGAGAGAGAGAGACAGAGAGAGAGAGAAAGGGATTAATCTTTCAAGTTATTGGTAATGATATGATGAAAAGGAAGTAGATAAACAAAGAAACATGTCATGTGCAATGAAATAACCGTCTTTCCAAACTTTTAGACCAATGTGACAATGAAATTTTTTTAGCCGTAACTGATTGTTTTCATTTCTTTTTTAAGGAAGTTTTTATTTTTATTTTCTAGAGTAACACAAGAAAGGACGGAAAAATTATGACTCAAGGGTAGATCCCTTGTTCTTTGCTTTTGTGGGTAGGGTGAAACATAAAGCCATAACCAGAAATGGCACGGACGTGCATAAGACCCTGCCTAGAGTCCACAGGTCAAGCATGGTTTCATTGAATAGAGCCAAATATTTGGTCTATGTTCAATATCAAGATTATCAGCGGCTCATCTTCTATCTTACAAGGTTAAAAGGAAACGGAATTACATCTCGAGTTCAAGTCCTACTACAGCAAGTTATTAATGAAAGTACCCTAAATTTCGAACCCCTACAAGTGTGATAAGAGTTCTGTGTAATACTAATAACAGGTTTGTCCCTTGCCTACATCATTGAACTAACCATATGGACAACACAGCTCTTCACCCATCAATCTTTTACCCAGAATGTTAAAACACTCGGAAAAGCAGTAAATTATCCACTTTAATAATTTTGCACAACTCATAAGACAACTAAATTCAACCAGCAAATATGCATTGTTCTGAAAAACAATCAAACTCTGCGCTAGAAGATGAATTCAATATATCATAACTCGATTGTCACGCTATTAAGCTCAAGAGTACTTTGATTTTAAGTTACTAGACCACAGCCTTCATTGAAGAAACCAGATGATTCACATTCAAATTTGAGTCTATGGTTTGACAATATTGAAAAACTGGAGGCCTGATCAGTGTAAGAAGGGCTCGGCATTTATGAACAGAGATCAATCCATCCTTCCCTTTAAGATTCTTTCTGTAACTTCTGTGGGAGTTCTGCAGCATAAACACAAGAAAGAAATGTTAGGCTGTCACATTTATGATGGAAGAGGAATAATAATAATAATAACAATAAATACAACAATGAATAGGATCTTCAGAAGATGTCAAAAAAATCTGAAAACAAAGGAAATTACATTTAAAGATCAAGGGAATTATAATTCAAAAGCAATACTATCTAATGGTTGAATATGGACAACATATGGCATAGGGAATAAGTTGATTTGAAAACTCAAGAAACGCTAATGCAGCTTGCATCTTTCAGAAGATCTCACTGAAATTCTAACAAACAGACACCATTTGGCATCACTAAAATTGGCAGCCTACTGCCATATTTTGCCTGCACATTCTATATATCTTCAAGTTGATGGCCAATGGCTTTGAGGGGAAAAATATTTCTATCAAAACAGGTACAAAGTACTGACACAAAAATCAAAGGTGCATAAACTTACACAACATAGACGTGTCCACCCCAACCGCTCAAACAGTCCCGATCTACTGAAGATAGCAATGCTTGAGACACAGTTTCAAACAATTCTTCAGCTTCCTGATCACATGTTTAAACAAAGAGTTAATATTTAATAATAGACTCATTAATGACACACAATAAAGGGTCTATTCCAACATTATAAATGACATCAGCTACAATAAATTTCAGATGCTAGCCAACAAGTGTTCAACATCTTGTACACAATTCAGCATGTTTCCTACCTGGCATAACTTATTCAGGAACTAAATGAATGAGATAGAAGTCTGTTGGGCCAACAAATGAGGACTAAGTACAATATCACTATTCTTTTTGGAAAAGCTCCAGCATGTTGTGGAATGTAACCAAGCCAGATCAACAACCCAACATTCCAACAATCCCGATGTCAAAATTGCATATGTTCCACTTTTATTCACTTGTAATACATTTTTTTTGCAACTAAATAACTATTACATCTTCATTACTCACTTGTATAATTTTACTGCCCAGATCACTTTATGTTAGAGGTCAACCTTTTCTTTTAGACTGTAACCATGAACATTATTAAAAACAGCTCATTTGCACAAAAATTAAACTTGAAAATTAAGCTTCGTGAGGAGAGCGAGAAAATAAACTTATTTACTCTCTTTTGTTTGGATGGAAGAAAAATATAAGAGGGAAAAAACCAGGGGCAAAAGGTTTTAAAGTTACAGTTTTGAACTTGAAGTTTTGTAGGACAAGTTATTAATGAAGGATAAATAAGTAGATTCATAAATTTTTCCCATGAAGTCTCCTTGCCCTCCATTTTCCATCCATTTCCAAACAAGGTAAAATAATTCTCCCTCCTTATTTTCCTTCTCTTATTTGCATCTCTTCCAGTATAGCAATAAAAGCATTGGTATACCAGGGAGGATTTATATCCTATGTTCATAATTTGCACAGTCAATAATTTGTTGCCACTCTAAGTTTATCTAACAGACTGATACAATATTCTCAAGCCACACAATAATTTGTTGCCACTCTTAAGTTTATCTAACAGACTGATACAATATTCTCAAGCCACAGAATCTGTAACTTTTAGGTCAATCCCAAATCATAAGTTAAGTAACTAACCATGTCAGGCTTGAACAATGATTCACAGGCACCATAAAGTGACTCCGAGGCTGTACCAGCAACAACAAAATCTTTTGCAAGTTCCCTGCATTTGAAAAAAAAAAAAAGCACACTCATGAGCATATATATCAACCACAATCAGATGAAATTTGCTTAAATTACTAGCTAGATTGCAGTTTGATTTTGTACCGTAAGGCTCCACATGCTACTTATATCACATGTGGAAACACCATAACCAATAATGTCAACAAACAAGATCCTATCTATAACAGGCAATAAATGTACTTCATTGACAGATCAATTCTACCAATAAAAATGAACCAAAATGCACGGAACCATTAAAAACCATTCCTCATTTTTTGGCCAGCCTACTATAAAATATGAATGGCACATCCTTCATGTGGAAGCTTGCACATTCAAGTCACTCAGGGAACTTTGCATGCTGTGAGTTAAGTTTGAAATAATAATTGAAAGAAGACATCTAACATACTTGGCACCAATTGAATCCCTTGTGCAAATGAATGGCTTGCATTCATGTGGAAGCTTGCACATTCAAGTCACTCAGGGAACTTTGCATGCTGTGAGTTAAGTTTGAAATAATAATTGAAAGAAGACATCTAACTTACTTGGCACCAATTGAATCCATTGTGCAAATGAATGGCTTGTCTTCATCACTCAATCCGGCAATTACAGGTTGGCAGAAGTATGGACCGAACCTGAGAAAGAGTAAAAGCTGCACTTCATTTTTCTTGCATGTATAACTT
>CANXYC013047609.1:0-51938 GCA_948193065.1 Aleurites moluccanus | reverse complement strand
TAAAATCTTAATTTAAATAATAACTAATAAAATCACTAAATAATTTAAAATATTAAAATAATTAACTCAATAATTAATAAATAACTAATAATTTATAATTCATAATATCAAAATTTATACTTAAAAATCTAAATTTTTTTTTCTTTATATAATAATAAAATATTATACAATTGAAAAATATTTTTATATTCATTAAATATTATTCAAATTACTATTATTCTTTTATTAAAATAATATTTTAAAATTAAAAAAAAATGGGTGTTATATTAGGGGCTGTTTTTTTGCTAAGTTTTAGAATTATATTGTGCTAAGTTTAGGATGTGTACAGTTTTAGAACTATTTTGTGCTAAGTTTTAGATATTTTATTTTGAGTTTTAGGACTATTTTATGGCTAATCTTTATGGTTGTTTTATACTAAGTTTTTTAAGGTTGTTTTTTTTGTTCAAACTTGTCAATTTGCTTGCTTTTTGTTTTTTGAATTGAACTTAGATGTGCTAGTTTACATGTTAAAAATCTCTTTATTGTCCTAAAAATATAGAATATGCTTATATAGGTGTCATGTTACTGTTTTAATAATCTATTAGGCTTTATTTAGAAACCGGCACCTTGCTTCACTCGGGAGAGCATCTTTGTCATGCCTTACGCCTCAAGCGATATGAGGACCCATTACCTTGAGTGCTCCTTGGCGCTTTTGACTACCTAGCAGAAAATTATCTTTGCACTCTGATTCCCGACTAGTTAAACTGAATTACATAAAAATCTGTATTTTATGTAGTCTGATACTTGTAAGTCTGTAACAGCAGGAAGAGTATGTAGAAGAAAAAATAAGGCAGAATTCATATAATGCCTAATTCTAAATGATGAATATATACTGTTTATCTTTTGGATTCACCTTTCCTTATGATTTTGCAGGTTCTTGCAGATAAATATGGCAATGTTGTTCACTTTGGTGAGCGTGACTGCAGCATCCAGGTACTGTTAACTGTCTCTCTTTGCTTGCATCTCTGCATTACAACTTGCCAATCCAATCTCTGAGGTTACTGAATTTAACTGGGGTAGAAACTAAGCCCAGTGCTGTGGTTTGCCAAATTCGTAAAATGATGGTAATTCTAAGCCAACTTTGACAATTTGACGTGAACAAGCTGAAAGACTCTCTACCAAATTATTCATACAACTCACATTTTGTGGGGCCATAGATGTGCTTTCCCTCGTGTTAATGCAAAATCTGTGTCAAATGTTGTAGTGACTGTAGGGTAATTTTACAAACCCAGAGTAGTAAACGCAAGACAAAAGGCATTACAGTTTCAAGTATGTCATTTTGCAGATTTTAGTAAACTATTTACCTTGCAATTTATCTATACATGTTGATCAGAGATAAGTTGTCCATGAAACTGCATTCTATGTGGGATCCACATGGATCTATGTTAAAAATGCAGGGTTCTGGTCTCAGTTTTGAATGCCTTAAGCCCGAATGTCCTAGGCCTATAACATTTCCCTTTTCATTTTCTATCTTGAATATAGGTGAGGCAACTTCAAGAAACAGATGCAGGTTAATTTTTATTTTTGAAACATGAATCTGCCTAAGATTTCTCTGAGCTAACAGGTCAAATAACTAATTAGCCCATCTAGTATGGCCATGTGCCTCTTAGTATCATGCTTTGCAGTAAAACCATGTTCAGTTACAACTGGTGACCCTTTTAATTTTTCACTCATTTTGCTAGAATTACAAGATGCACTGATTATAAGTTTTTATGGCCGAAAGAAAAAAACCAAAACGTGATACTGTCATTTAATATTTGAGTGTAATTGATGAAATATTGTTTAGATGACACCTCTTGGTTCTTATTGCTGGCATGGATTTAAAAAACGGCCGTTACATTATGTAACGGAAAATAAGGGTGGCGTTACCGTTATGCCCATTAAAAAATGGGAAAAAAAATTTGTTTGAGTAATGGTTGTAACAGCCATTACGTAACAGTAACGGCTGTTAAGACTGTTACATAACGGTGTAACGGATCTGAGTTCTCTTTTCTTCTCTTTTCTTATTCTTTTTTATCCTTTCTTTTCCTTCCTTTTTCTTTCTTTTCTTTTGGTAAAAAAAATATATATATGTTGAGTCTTTATTTATAGAGTATTATACTTATTAACTCTTAGATTTAGTGAGTTCTATTAAAATTTCTCATTTGCAATTTTTTGCGGAAAAATTGCATAGCGGTTTGCCGTTACCATTATGTTATGACTGCAATGACTCTGTTACCGTTACACGCAACGACGACTGCGAAATTGACCGCGACCACGATTTAAATCTCTAGTATATTTAGTTCTCAAACATTTTGTTACTATGCAGCTGCACAACTTGGAAACTGCTACCAAGTTCGTAGGGAGAATGAACTATTTTTCTTTGTACTTTCTGCAATTTCCTTTTTCTTTTTCTTTGTTTCATATAATTAATAAGTTGTGCTGAATATGGCTTCTTATACAGAGACGTAATCAAAAGCTGCTCGAGGAGGCACCCTCTCCTGCATTGACCCCTGAATTGCGGAAAGCTATGGGTGATGCTGCAGTTGCAGCTGCAGCATCCATAGGGTATATTGGTGTTGGAACGGTTGAGTTCCTTTTGGATGAAAGGGGTTCCTTCTACTTTATGGAAATGAACACTCGAATCCAGGTTAAACTTTCTTTAATGATGTGCATGTCTATAGTGTTCGTGAACACCTGTCATGGAGATTATTCAGAGGTTGTGCTAAAGTATGACTAAAAAAAAAATCACAGGTTGAACATCCTGTTACTGAAATGATTTCCTCTGTTGATTTGATTGAGGAGCAAATTTGTGTAGCCATGGGAGAAAAGCTCCGCTACAAACAGGTAATGAAAAACATAATATTAGATAATTGAAGGAATTTAATCCTTGGATGTAATGCATAATAATCAGTTTTATTTTTTGCTGGGTTATAATCTGCAGGAAGATATTGTGCTTAGAGGACATTCAATAGAATGCCGTATCAATGCAGAAGATGCTTTTAAGGGATTCCGACCTGGGCCAGGTGTGTTTAAGTTCATGTGCATACTTGATTGTTGTCATATGGGCCTTTTTAGCACCAGGTTTTTGGTTTAAAGATTTCTCAAGTCGTTGTATCCTGCAATTAGAGACATGAATTACATTTTGCATATACATATTAGTCCCTATGGTTTACTCCTAATGAATTAGGATAATATTTCCAAATAATGTTCCATCCTTTTATAATTGTGATGAAACAGTAATCCTTGTATAAATTTAAATCACATTCAAAATTATAATTTGTCAACCAAATGATATACCTAACTCAAACAACCTTATTGACTTAATACTCACTGGACACTCATGGGTGAAAAAAACAATTGAAATATATATTCAAAGGCCAATTGAACATTTATACAAAATTTATCATTGAAAATAACCACCTATATATAATTAAAGTAAAATAATATCTGTCACAAAATAATGCTTAAAGTCTCACGTTATATAGAATAAAAATGCATAAAACCTTGGGGAAAGAGAATTAGAGAAATATAAAGTTGGATCAAGAATTAGAGGTGAAGAGCCTGAATGAAAATTTATTCCATAATTATTGTAGTGTTTTTTGTACCTTTTTAATTAAAATTAAAAACTAATATATGGAGTATAACATTGTTTAATAGGCTTTTCGGGGCATTTAGTAATATTATAAATTTTTTATGTGCCTTTGGATTTAATTGCTGTGTATGAACAATAAGTTTGGAGGCAGCTATAATTTTAATAAAATATTGTCTTAAATTTTAATTATGGGCATACCTCTATTAATTATAATTTACCCTATTGTTTTACTCATCACATCCCTTCAGTGTGTAGATGAATTGTCATTTTCCACCTCAAAACTATTTATCCTTCTGCATTGGAATGCAGTTGAGCCCTTAATCACTTATATTGGCTGCTTCATTACATATTACATGTGGCTTTTATTGTTTTTGGTAAAATTTTGAAATCTTCATTCATGGAAATTTTTATTTATTCTCGCTTTCATGCGCCGCCGCTGCCCAGCGCCCCCCCCACCCACACACCTTTTTTTTTTTTTTTCCAAACAATGAAGATGAACGAGATGTGATGTCACATGATCTATTTTCAGTTTCTCCTAATTACATAATGCTTTTGTTTTGAATCACAGGGAGAATAACAGCATACTTACCATCTGGAGGCCCATTTGTTAGAATGGATAGCCATGTTTATCCTGATTATGTAGTTCCTCCAAGCTATGATTCCCTACTGGGAAAGGTTTGTCAAAGCTTTGGTTCTGTTTATGTTTTTGGCTGTCACAAGATGCATGCATGAGCCACTCATGTTCATTTTAAATTCAAAACTACTCTAGGTAGTCAAGTAAATGTAAAACAAAACACCAAATAAGTAATTTAAGAATGTAGTTGAAGAGAAGATATGTAGCACAGATTATGGCTTAGGTTCTAGCATAAAAAAGAGTTCCATGTTGCATTAACAATGATAATTTCATTCTTTGATTTCTCACTTAAGCTCTATTAAATAGTATCTTCTTTTCCATCTTTCATTTGTTGAGGATGGAGGTCTGATTTTGTACAAAACGAAGTGGTCTAAAATACTTTCCACCTTTGACATTATTGATAATTGGGATTTCTGGTCCTTGTGTTGAACCAATCCTTGAAAGCTACCATGCATGGTGACTGCTCATCTGAATTTTGGGAACTTTGGCTTTAACATGGTTCTGATTACTCTGGAAATTTGGCAAATTATTGCAGCTGATTGTGTGGGCTCCAACCCGAGAAAAGGCAATTGAACGCATGAAAAGAGCACTTGATGACACTGTTATTACAGGTAAAGGCCCAAGTTTTCATAAGCTGCCTCCTCCCAATTTTCTGTTAGGATGATAGCAGTGTATTCACTCTTATGTCTAGAGCATGACAGGAATAGTGTTCCATATTGAATTTCAGGGACAGTGCCGGAGACATAAATATCAATTTTTTTGGAGTTTTGATAGGAGAAATAAAAATCTTAAATCATAGATATAATCTTCTCCTTTTGCTTGCCCTTGAACAATTTAGCAGTCATTGTCCGTCAAGGCTTGGTGTGGGCCCTTGTTTCATTTTGCAGCTATACTCATATAACTAAACTAATTGTACCTGAAAAGCCAGGCTTTTCGTTCCATCAAGCACTTCTTTCTCACTGTTTGCTTTAATTTGTAATTTTGCATGATACATATGTTCTTTAATCCCTATTTCTTCCTCACTCCAGGAGTTCCTACAACAATAGAATACCATAAACTTATCCTTGACATTGAGGTATGAAAGTACTTTTAATTAAGAAGCCCATGCATTTTTGTTTTAACTTGGATGTTTTATTTAACGATTTAATCTTTCCATATATGTCTTGTTCACAGGACTTCAAAAATGGCAAGGTCGACACTGCTTTCATTCCAAAGCATGAGCAGGAGTTACAGGCGGTAAGAGGATGATAAATTTCTGGTTGTGCCTGTTACTTTTGTCGATTCGAACTTTGACCAGGGAAATATAAAGATAAAGTTCAATAATATGGTAAATTTCCCATTTAGCATTAGCCTCATTTCTTAGTTTATACATTGCAACAAACTCGTTAAATTAAATCTAGACCAGGGTTTCCATCAACTTTTTAAATTATGCTGTCAAAGGCTTAACACTAAATTAGTTTCTGTTGTAGAATTAATTTACATCATTCGTGATGAATTTGTTCAGTTTCCATCAACTTTTTAAATTATGCTGTCAAAGGCTTAACACTAAATTAGTTTCTGTTGTAGAATTAATTTACATCATTCGTGATGACGTGCCATTAGAACAGCAAATAATTTTTAAGTTTGTTCAAAGGAAAAAAAGAAGCTAATAAAACATAGAGACGAGTTGATTTCTCCTTGTCAATAATCTGTTGTCTAGTTACGATTCTTCTTATTTTTCTAGATTCTTATATTGAAGATGTTATATTACAATATTTTTACCTTCCTTCTGTATCTGCAGCCACAGAAGATTGTACCAGTAAAAGAATTGGCCGGGGCAACGGCTTAGATAGATGATTCATCTCTTCCAAATCCAAAGGGCAAGAGTTTGTTCAGCTTCATTTCAGTCACCTTGGAAAAAATAGGATATAGGTTTCAATTACCACACTATGCATTGTTTTTCTTTTGGAACTTGTATAATTGAATGCTAGGCATGTAAGAGTTCTTGAATTTTGTTGTATGTGTTCCTATTATTAAATGTTTTTTTGGGTAAAATCTAAGTTTAAACTAATTAACATAAATTTAATTTAATTTATTCAAAAGAAACCTAGTTATGTGCTAGTGTAAAAAAATGTGAATATCTGAAAGAATGTTTTGCAAATATATTGTTGTTTTAAGAAATTATATTAAATTATTATTATATTTTATTTATTTAAAATTATTATATTAGATATAAAGATAGTAAAATTGTGTTATAATGTAATATATTTAAATTTATTATGCAAGGAGAAGGGTAATTCGATATTCTATTATGTTAAATATATAGGTTAATTATAAAAAAAAAATCATGAATTATTTGCAAAATTGTAAATTTAGCATGAATTAAAATTGTTGACAATTCAAATCAAACAGTTTTAATGTTCATAATTTGTTGTGATTTTCAATGGTCAGAGTTTATGTAACATTTTTTTTTATTTAAATTTATGATATACTATCAAAAAAGGTTATTTACAAAAATAAAAATCACAAAATTTAGCGAAATTATAATTTTTATATCAACTAAAAATTTTAGTAATTTGAATTAGATATTTTAAATTTTGTGTAAAATTTGCTTCTGTTTAGAATTCGGATTAATTGAAAAATGACTTGAAATTTTTTATTCATATTAATAAAATGTCACTAAATAATTAAAAAAATATCACTAAATAATTAAAAATATATATATATTTGTTAAGTGGTTGTCATTTTGCTGTACCTTTCTTCTTTTTCATTGACTTTTTAATGAGTCCTATTAAGAGGGAAAAATAAAATAAATAGTAAAAAATAAGAGTGAATATTAATTTTTTTCTTATTTGGGAATGGAAAAGAAAATAAAAAAAAGAGAAAATATTAATAAGAAATTAATATTCTTATGATTTTTATATATTATTTTCTTATTAATATTTTTTTCTTCTTTATTTTTTTTTCTATTCTCAAATAAGAAAAAAATTAATATTCGCTCTTATTTTCTACTATTTATTTGTTTCCCTCTAAATAGGAGTCATTAAAAAGTCAATGAAGAAGAAAAAATATACGACGAAACGATAATCACTTAACAAATATTTTTTTATAATTCTTTAGTGACGTGTCATTAAAATAAACAAAAAATTTCACGTCATTTTTCAACACAGGAAATTACGCTGAATTTCGAACGAAAGTAAATTTATAAAAAATTGAAAATATTTGATTTGAATTATCAAAATTTTTAATTCATACAAAAATTATAATTTCACTAAATTTGTGAATTTTTTTTTTTTTGTAAATAACCTTTTTTAATGATGTGTCATTAATTTAAATAAAAAAAAAATACCACCTAAGTTTCGGTCATCGAAAATCACACCAAATTTTGGGCTTAGTATAATTTGCAAAAAATTAAAATTATTTAACTCGAATTATCAAAAATTTTAATTCATACTAAAATTGCAATTTTACTAATAATTAATGATTTTTTTTTAATTAACCCTAAATATATTATTTATAAAATGAATGATAACAAAATTATATTATAAGGCTCAAATGATGATAGATGATCTTTAAAAAAAATTATTATTATTTGTTTTAATTATTATTAAGAATATATTATATTTATTTCTCTCTCTATATATATATAAATGAGTGCATTTATTTTCATTATATTGTGTATTTGTATATACATTCTAAAAATAAAATCAACTTGTAAAATCATAAAATTACTTTACCAACCCGGTTGAAATGAACATTTATTTTGAGGCCACAAACCAAATGTGAAGTTTAAAGTTGAGATGAATCACTTCAACTCTATAATGATTTGATGAAAGTTAAGGGAAAGGAAATAAAATTCAATTTCATTTCACTGTTTGAAAGCGAGAACGAGAAGAAAAGCAGTGAAATTAAGAGAAATCGCACTTTTTAATATCCTTTTAAGGCCAACTTTTATTTCTTTCCAATTTGATTGGAAATGGAAAGCAAAGTAAAGAAATAAGTTAAATAAAAAATCATTTTTCTCCCAACAAAAGTATTTAAATTTAGGTATTTAACTAAAATAAAGTTTCACTTCCATTTTGATAAGAGATCCAAACAATTTAAGGGAAAACTTAATTCTACATCTTTTCTTCTCTCCATTTCCTTCATTTATTTTCTCTTGCACCTTTCAGTACCCATTCCCAAAATAGGTGCAAGAAAGTAGTGCATTACCATGGTGGATTTCCATTAGTCCTGGAAGTTTTTGCTTCTTTTCTGTTTGGATTTACGGCGAAAAAAAAAATTGAAGAAACGGGAAGACATTAATGATGGTAGAATCCTTTAACAATCTAAGACTATTGAACGTGTTTACAGTTGCAACAAAAACTAGGCAATAACCCTTGCAGAATTTTGAATGAAGCAATGAATTCGTACTTTTTAAGCAATGAAATTTAAACGTGCAAAACCTCAAGGTGCCTTTTTATACTTGTCTAAATAAAATAAAAACTTGGAAAAGAAAGAAAGAAAAAGTTAGAAATCAATAAATATCCATCAAATATGACCTATCATTGTCATTTTCAGTTTCACCATCAGAACTTTACACAATGAGACAAATATGGTGAAATTTTGTAACAAAAATTTAACTCAAAAGCATTGAAGTTCCTAACTTGCTACATGCCACAGAATGAAGTATAATGATGTAAAATAAACAGTTGAATTAGGAAATTAGCGAATAGAGGCAGTGAGAAATGCAGTATGAATACGAAGAATTTTCTAGTTTGTATGACGTCTATTAATGTGTAAAACTACCTCAGCAAACAGGAAAGCATTTGAGCAACAATAATACGTGCATAGCTCCATTTAATCCTTTCCCCTAATCATCTGTAAATTATCTACAAAATTCATTCAGTATGATGTTGTATGTGTTCATTCAACTCGCTGGATATTAGTGGCCAGGGTAGCCCCCTCTTCTAGAACTGGGCATAGGGTCATCTGTTAAGCACACAATTAGTTAGATTCAGGTAAATCAAATGTTGTAGAAAAATGATCTTATCATAGATGATAGCAACTACAAATGAGCTTATCAGAATGACATGCTAGACATTTTTCCCAATGAAATTATCTTAGTTTACTAATCGGACAAGTAAAATTTAGAGGATCATTTCTTTGGGAAGCTCTGAAGCAATCGTAGGCAGCTTACATTAACAAAACTCACACCCTAATTTTTATCTCCATCAATCCCTTCGTGTCATTCCTCCCTCCAAATCCCAAAAGATTGCCAATACGAATTATCTTTTGCATCAAGAGAGTAATTGCAGTATGATAGTGTTTGATAGGAGGCAATGGTAAAGGATAATATTGAGTGTTTTTTTTTTTTTTTTTCTAGTTCACAATGCATTAATTGACCTCCTAAGGGCCCCTCCCTACAATCTGTTCTCTTCTACATTTCACTGTCTAGCTACCCTTGGTCAAAATTCTGGCAGTTGTACAAAATTTTATACTCATTCTAGATTTCAAACATGCCCAATATCTAGCAAGCAAGCTGTTCTATGTCAGTCAACCAACTACATTTATTCAGAAATTGGTTCAACTATATTTCCCCAAACTGCTGGGGCAACGGAGTTATTCTATCAATAACCATAATTAATGCTATACGTACTATTATACCTGCATAACATCCCATAGCAGCTATAATAATCTTTCAGAAAAAATTTCAGCAGGAAACTACAAAAAACATATCTTAATCAATGAGCAGTTTGTGAGTCTTACCATCTTCTTCATCATCTCCATTCTGACTTGTGAAGAAAGGGGTGAGATAATTCCTATCTAATGCTGTGAATGATGCCGCACTGCACAAGGGAAAATACAAAAAATGCTGAAACCAAAAAGACAAATTTGAAGGAAAGGCAAAGTAGGATGAAGATAAATTTTCAGATTTTACCTCCTGTGGAACTCTTTAAGTTTCATCCTCAACCTGTTCCCTGATGTAGCATCTTCGTCGTAAGAGGGAGCAACATAACCATTATTCCCTTCCAAAATCTGAAACAGATAAGAGTGACTCGGTGATTAACATGCTGGTAGAAAGTGTCCTAATTCAATTATTTGACCTTATCAAACTGAGCAATTTATAGACACTCAGTGGACAGAGTGAAGGTAAGGCAGGATCTGAGATTGCTGCATGGTAACCAGCATAGCATGAGAGACTTTCACATCCGGACCCACACATATTCTTGTGTGCATAATTGCTTGCAACACCTTCATTGACCTTGAGGAAAATCTCAATAAATGCCGCCAAAGCTTAAAAAAATTCCATATTCCCAAACAGAAAGCAAATCAAATATCATAAAACTAATAGTACAAAATGTGCAAATGAAGAACACAGTACATGAATGATGTGACAAGAATCATATTGCCTTGGGTCAGGTAGTTTAACAACAAGATCCCAATTTCTTTAAGGTTGCCCATGCTTTCTGAGGCTAAAGCATGAGTCAGTTGAGTGGTGAATCCAATCAACTCCCTATTTTAGAAGTGCCATCCAATGCACAATGTAGACTCGTTTTCAAATTTAAAAAAAAAAAAAAATTGCTGGAAATTAGTAGTGTTAAGAGTATTGAGGTGCTAAAATTCAATGTAAGATAAGAATCCATCATATGGTTTCACCAGAACATTGACTTTTTTGGGTGAGGATGTGCTGATTAGCTTAACAGGAATTCCTCTCCCCTATCCTACTAACTCAGCTTTTAACAGGTAGCAGTGACACTTTATTCTAGCGAGGAAAAAAATGCATAGTACTACTGTTGAACAACGAAGATTAGCCCACCTCCGTTCCTCCCAACAGTAAAGATATAAATAAATGCAGAATGATACAAAAATACGATCCATAAAAGAGAACAACCAAGGAAAATTGATGTCTTTTCGTTTTGTTTAGTTCATGGAATAGGATGAGAATAAAATAATCATTTCATGTCGAATAGCTATTCTTTACTTGTCTTCAAATTTTTTGTGGAGTAAGTACACCATGAAATACAAATAGCTATTCCACAATCTCAAATTTTGGTTGAAATATTGAGTTTGTAATTATTGTTAAATAAAATATATAATTTACAAATTTGTGGGGCATAAAATTCATATATAAGTGAAGATAACTATTCTGTGGCCATGAAATAATTATTCAATTCCAACTCTTCCATTCCAGACCAAATCAAGCATTTGTTATATGAATAGGTATCTCTTTTAATTGAATTAAACAGGCAGGTGTAAATAGCAAACTATTTTTAGCAGAAATTACTTCACCCACGGGGCCATCATGGCCGTCTGGCCTGTCTCCAACAACTTGCAAAGCTTCCAGCATGGTACCAGTTGAACCACCAATTAGCAACACCTGATACATTGTTTAGAGTTAGAAGTCAAAAGAATGAGTTTGAGTAGCATCTCTCTCTCTCTCTCTCTCTCTCCACCAATTAGCAACACCTGATACATTGTTTAGAGTTAGAAATCAAAAGAATGAGTTTGAGTAGCATCTCTCTCTCTGAATGAGTTTGAGTAGCATCTCTCTCTCTCTCTCTCTCCTTCTCCACCTTTTCCTCTGCCTAAAGGTCATTACACATCAATTCTCTCTCTCATCAATTCTCTCTCTCTCTCTCTCTCTCTCCTTCTCCACCTTTTCCTCTGCCTAAAGGTCATTACACATCATTACACATCAATTCTCTCTCTCTCTCTCTCTCTCTCTCTCTCTGAATGAGTTTGAGTAGCATCTCTCTCTCTCTCTCTCTCTCTCTCTCTCTCCACCTTTTCCTCTGCCTAAAGGTCATTACACATCAATCTCTCTCCACCTTTTCCTCTGCCTAAAGGTCATTACACATCAATTGATAATGTTGTATCAGCTATATCATTCCAATAGAGTGCAAATCAAAAATTCATTGTCCCAAAACAGTGAACCCCCTATCATAAGGCACTCAATTCATATTGGCTTATATAAAGCATATCAACCACATGCATAGTATTATTAAAGTATACCTACAACATGCCAAAAGGTGCACCTATGCGCATGTGTGTAGTTCTTAAGGGGTGGACTTGTATATTGAATTCATTATTCCCAACCTAGAATCACCTTCAACTTTACCAATTGAACCCACCTCAATTGGTAACAAAAGATATTATCTGCCTATAACAACTCAGAAGACTATCACAAACTGCACCATATGCTTATTTTACATCCTTAAACATTGGATGTATCATAAAACGCTTTAGTTTATGAAAAAGAGAGTGTGCGTACCGTCAATACAACGATAGCAGTGGTTGTAGTGAATATAGTCTGGCCATGTCCTTCTGGAAGATCATGAACTGACTGCAAAGCAAGGGCAAAAGCCATAGCCCCTCTAAGTCCTAAACATACCAATAATTGATTAGAATTTAACAATATCAAAGAAAGCAAGGGTTTTCAACAGATAGGCTCTTACCACTGTACCAAAGTGCTTTCTGGTATTTTAAAGGTATTTTACGATGTGCAGGTCGAAACAAATTGACCAAATATGCACAAGAAAAGACATTTGCTGCCCTGCAAAGATTTATCACACAACTTGACTCTTAGTTCCATGATACAACAAAGCACAACATTATTTGGTACATATTAAAATCACAGAAGAAATTAGGTCTTGAATCGTCAAAACAGCAAATTAAATATAATCAACATTCTAACCTTGCAACTCCAATAAATATCTGTGATAGTCATAATACAGGTTAAGGAGTAGCAACCATAACTGCCGCGTTAAAATGGTCACTTTTAACAAACATCAAGAAAGGATACAATTGAGAAAAAGATAAATCCAACATGAGACCAGCTATGTTGTTCCATTGCAATATCAAATCCCATGTATATAAACCTGAAATTGGACAGATGATTCAGCACCAACTTGGGCTGCCACATATATAGAAGTAATACAATCACTGAATGGGAAAGATAGGAAATGTTCCCTTACACAAATGTTTCAGCTAGTGATGATATCAGATGGAAAAATGCAGAAACAAACTGCTGAGAATTTTCTGACAAATTTGAGTAGGTATAATGCTTCATGACCTACAAAATCCATGCTTTTCCATATCAGTGGTCCATCGATAGTAGGTGATCTATAAGCCAAAAATTCACAAATCTGCTTACAATTCCTGTGAACAATATCGACACAATACCAGAGAGGCCAAGACCTTCAGCAAGCATGTACCTAAAAAAATGATGAAAGTTTTACATTAAAACGTACCATAGGTCTACTAGATATGAAAAAACAATACAGAATGTGAAAGAAGTACTCCAGATACAAGGGATAGCTTACGAAAAATAAGGAAAAAGAACGAAAAGGCAACACTCCAAGTTTTGAAGACTGAAGAGACAATAACATAAATGCTATAGTTAGAACCATTACACACTACAAATTATCCAAAATATGTGGAAAAGAAAAATAGAGATGCAACTACTGACTTGTCAATATCCAAACCAGCATACTTGAAAAGGTTCTCAGAATCAAGGAGTCACAATGCATTTCAACATGTTAGATTTCAAAGTAAAGAATCTAACAATAACAATGGAGGAATGAACAGAAAGGATATCAATGCAGAAATAAAACCAACTCCTACACCTGTACAACAATATTTAACAAATTGTCAGTCATCTTGGGGACAAAACTTTTTAATGGTATTGGTAGAAAAATCTAAGAGAATAAAGATCAGTGTAAAATTAATGAAATATCTCCTTGAGGAAGGATTAAGACTGTCTCTCGCTCATTCAACCACACCCATGCTCACGCAAAATTAAACAAATAACTATATAAGATGAAATAAAAGTCAGATTATAGTTTTATGTCTACACGAGCATATTGAGTTCCTATAGGTAGTACTAATAGGGACAAACCTATTGCAAGGAAAACTGAATTTCATTAATATTAGACTACCATAAAGTATTAAATAACAAGGCTATAAGACAGGAAAAAAACAAAAAAAAAAAAAACAATTAGTCACTAATGAAACTACCAAAAAATGAATAAATAAATTTTAGTAATGCTTAAAATACAAAAGAATAGTATAAATTTTAGTAATGCTTAAAATACAGGGAAATAAAACCTAAACTAACTAAATAACTACAATTACAGAAGTTCTATTATAAACAATATTACAATTGTAAAAGAAGGCCCCTATTGAAAAAATAAAACAAATGAAAAAAGAACGAAAACATGGTCAAGAAGCATTAAATACTGGAACCTAATTTTAGCTATAAACTTTATAAGATAACAGAAGCATGCCAATAAAGATATTGAAACTTTAAATTCTTGAGACAATACAACTTTTTCTCCACAACATCAACCAACGTGCTTGGCCATTTTTGCTCAAACTTAGCGAAACACAAAATATAGATAAAATTGGAAAGATACACAAGGTAATTCACTGCAGGAACAGAAGAGATTAAAGAGATTGCCAAGACTGACCAGCAGACATAGAGCCAACAAATGTCTCAAGGAATCTGATGATTAACATAACGAAATTTGATCCAGATGATGTGTGACTTTTCACCAAGGACATTGTCCTGCATTGCAGAGAATGCTTGATTTAAAACTGAATACTAATACTGTTGCATATGTTGAGATCAAATGCAAGAATTTACATACCTATACAAGGAAATCGCCATCTGATAATTTTGCAACCGCAAACAAAATAATCATCCAGTGAATTCAGTCTCAATTTAAATGAATAAAAGACGAATTCATAAAAAACAATGAAACAATAAAATGAAGCAGCTAAAGCTTACCGCATCATTCAAGACAGATTCTCCAAACACCAAAGCATAAAGATTCATATCTGTGCCAAGTTCCTGGAATTATGTACATCATATAGAGACATCACGATTAAAACACAAATGAAAGGCATTACATATTTGAACCTTGGATCTATAATCCCTCACACCATTCAGCATGTAATTGGAAATTATAGTGCTATGTTGGATTCATATGAGCTGACTATAGAACTTTCTCTCTCCCTATTTTCTTTCTTATGTACATATGCAGTATTGAATTTCCTGATGCTTAAGCCTCTATAACATAATAATCAATATCAATTGAGTGGTTGGCCCCTAGTCAGACCAAGCATCTCCCTCCCTCACTCACTCACTCATGCATAACTGCACATATTTGCAGTATACATATATATAATAACTTGGGAACCATAAGGCCATGTTTACCACATCCATTTTTTGTCAAATGTGTTTGCTCCATATTCTATCCCTGCTTGCTATTTCCAGCTAAGTATCAACATATCACCCATGCTGACTTTATGGTAGAAAGCATAGATAATCTTATTGACCTATCAATACCCCAAAAAATATTTTTCTGACTTGCTATGTACTTCACTATAATATGACAAACTAATATTCATTTATTTCCACAGAACTTGCTTTAGTTACAAGATTAACATCATCCACAATCTCTCAAACAAAGATGACTACTGGTAGGTATCATTTAGCCACTTATTTAAGCTTACTTAGCTCAAAAGTTTAGCAAAGGCGAAACTAGATAATGTTGTTGAAAAAAGGCAAGAGTATGAGGGTGTGGACAAGCTTGATTCCAAGGTTTCTAAGGCTTTTTTTGTTTTTAATTCAATTTAATCATCTTGGCATGTTTCCTACTTTTAGAAAGTGAGACAGTGGAGGAGTGAAATGAAGAAGAAAAGGAGAAGGAGAGAAGAATTAGGGTTAAAATTGTTACCAATATGAAAGGTTGAGGATATGATGCAAATAGGAAGATGAGAAACTTCAAATTCAATGATTAAAATCTAGAAATATGGTCCAGCTTTGACATGGTGTTTATTGGGCAAATTACAAAGTATTTACTAGCCTTTTTTGAGTTAAATTCATGTGTCTAGCTTAATAAATAAATTGCTTTTAAATCAGGGGCAGTTCTGTATTTTTCAGTTTACTGGAAAATCTATTTAGATTTGTTTATGTGTCTTTATTTTTTAATTTTAAGTCTTATTTGAGTCTTTGTTGATTCAAAAAGAATTCATTCCTTTTTAGTTTATTTTAAGAATTCAAATCCTTGCAGGTTGAGACTAGTTTTGAAGTCCTTTTCTTAAGAGACTAGGGAGTTGTTTGAGTCTATAAATACCTAACACTGTAATTTTTTTAATTAAAAAAGAAAAAACTTTATTATTGAACAAAAAAACAGCAATTATACTATTTCGAATTGTGAGATACAATTCAACTCTAGGTGCGATGCCATAAGACCTGGAGTATGATATCCAAGAAAGTTTAGGTGTGAAACTTAAATTATTTCCTTTAATCATGTTACTGCTCATCCATTTACTACTCATGTTACTGTTCACAACTCCAAAAACAGCTCATAGCTTTCTATTATTGCTTAATTTGGCTTTCCAAACCCTAACCTTTCACCTATAATTTTTACCCATCCTAACCTTCATATAAATCTAAAATTCACTCTTTATAAACAACCCTACAACCCATCTTGCACTAGTTTGGTATCAGAGCTTTAAGATCCTTGAAGTTGTGTTACTTAATCTTCCTCAATTATGGTGATAAACGCTAAACTAAATTCAAAATTTAATGATTTTCAACAATATTATCAAAAAACAAAAGAAAAATTGGATTCACTAGAAGTTAAGGATTTGCTTGAAAAGATGTCTTCTAAAAAAGACTTAGTTATTGAATAAAAACAACAATTATGCTATTTCGAGTTGTGTGATGCAATTCAACTCTAGGTTTGATGTCATAAGACCTAGAGTATGATGTCCAAGAAAGTTTAGCTATGGAACTTAAACTATTTCCTTTAATTTTCTATTCATGTTACTGTTCAAACGCTTACTATTCATGGCTACTGTTAACAACTCCAAAACCAGCTCATAACTCTCTATTATTGCTTAATTTCATTTTCCAAACCCTAACCTTTCACCTATAATTTTTTACCCATCCTAACCTTCATATAAATCTAAAATTCACTCTTTATAAACAACCCTCTGACCCATCCTGCACTAGTTTGGTATTAGAGCTTTCAAGATCCCTGAAGTTGTATTACTTAATCTTCTTTATTTATGGTGATAAACGCTGAAATTAATTCAAAATTTAATGACTTTCAACAAGATTATCAAGAAACAAAGGCGAAATTGGATTCACTAGAAGTTAAAGCGAATGAGTTGCTTGAAAAGATGTCTTCTATCAGCTGAAGCAATTGCCATTCAAATCATTCCTCAAGAAACAAACAAAAAAGCTGAATAAAATCTTCAAGTTGCACTTAAACCTGATAAAGCACAAGATAGCTAGAGAAATCTCAAATAAAAGTCAAATTAAAAGTTTTGAATGGCTCCATTCCATTGAGTCTTTCTTTAATTGGTATAACATGGAATAAGATCGTAAAGTAAGGTTTGCAAAAATGAAAATTGTTGGATTAGCTAAAATTTGTTGATATCACATTGAGCATGATATGAAGAGATTGACGAAACCACCTAATAGAACATGGCAAGAGTTGAAAGCTAAGCTACAAGAAAAGTATATCCCGCACAATTACCTTGACAACATGCAAGAAAAGGCATATTCTTTGAAACAGGGCAGCATGTCCATGGCTGAGTATATGCATCAATTTGATGAGTTAAAGATCCGAAGTCAAGTTGTGGAAGATACTACAAAAGCCTTGGCTCGACTTAAAGCTGGTTTAAGGGTTGACATTAAAAGGGAACTATTTAGGCAGCCTATATACAGCGTAGAACATGCATTCCTAGTAGCTCTTGATGTGGAGGAGTATTTAAAACAATCAATTCCTACGAATATTGGGGTTCAAGCTGAGCAGATAACTATAAATAGAAGCTTTGATGCAAATTGTACCACTACAATTATTTCAAAGACATCTAATGGTTTCTTAGTTCAAAAACTTCTTCATATAATGTAAGGGAAAAGGTGTTGTATGCTTTAGCTGCGGAAAAGTTGGCCATATGGGATATCAACGCCCAACAAAACCAAATTTGCATGTTGGGATCAATCAAAGTGTTGAAGAATCACAGCTAGAAGATTGTATGGGCAATTCTTTTGATTATGGGAATATGTTGATGATGATCTGATAGATGAAGATATCGATACTGCTCTCCTCTTTGTGGTAAAACATATTCTAGCAGCCTCTAAGATGGAGGAAGAGGATTGGCGACAAGTTTCAATATTTCAAACTCTAGTTTGTTGTGGTGGTCAAGCAAAGAAACTAATCATTGATGGTGGAAGTTGAATGAATATGGTTTCAGCATCCACTGTTGAACACCTCAAGCTTCCAACCGAACCACATTCACACCCATATAAGGTAGCTTGGATTGATAACTCTACCATTCCAGTAACACTTCTTTGTCTTGTTACTTTTAAATGTGGTGCTTATATTGATTCTATGCTTTGTAATGTTATTTCTATGCAAATCACTCACATTCTTCTTGGTCAACCTTAACTCTATGATCTAGACGTGGATCATAATGATAAAGAAAATACCTATACCATTTCCATTGGAGAGAACTTTTGTTTTGAATTCAATGAATGCTCTTGACCTTAAGAAGTATGTAGAGAAACTGCCTAAACAACAAGTGCAAATGGTAACAAATGGAATAGACGAGGTAGCATTACAAGACTTGCAACTTGAAGCTTCAAGCCATCAAGCAAAAATCTCAAGACAACAAGCAGATTGGGAATTACTACAAGCAGAGAAGCTTCGTCAGCCTAAAATAGATGTTGAACAACAAAGGCAGCAACAAGAGAAGTCTCTATTGCCAGTTGATCAACCAGAAAAAGAGGCATAAAGCTTAAAATCACCATCCCAAAAGTTGAAGCATAAAAAACTGCCCATCAATTTGCATAAACAAGAAGTTGGAAGATTATACAAGACAATTCAACAACTAGTTTGAAGTTACAAGAGGGAAAACAACAAGGTTTTATTGACATGAAGAAAATGGAATTACTTCCTCAAAAAGAGATTGAGCATAAATGCAATGAACTCTTTGTCAAGAATGTTGTTGAAGGAAAATAAGAAGGGACAAAAGGGTTCAACTTTATTGGTGAAAATACCAAAGAAGTTGGAATTATATTGCCTCTAGCTCATATTCTGGAAATGGACTTTATAATTCCTATTCAATTCACAACTCTCTATTATTGCTTAATTTCGCTTCCCAAACCCATCCTTTTTCAAAGACTAACCTTTCGCTTATAGTTTGAGCCCATCCTAGACCTCATATAAACCTAAAATTCACTATTTATAACCGACTCCCTGACCCTTCCTGCTTCAAGATTGAATTGATAAAATAATAGATCAAACATGGCATGAGATGAACATAGTTGTATATGTCATACGGACAAAAATGCATCATTTCATTATCAACATCTATTATCTTTCCCACATTATTATTTTATGGATGCATTCTCTTGTTAAAATAATGATTTCATCCAAACCTACTTCCATCTTTCACAATATGCATGGATGTTTTAGCTAAGCCACAAAAAGAAAGCCAAAACACCTGGAATATGGATAAAACAGTGACAGGATCTGTTGCTGATATAAGAGCACCAAACATTAGACATTCAACAAATGGAAGTCTGTACATGAGGTACATAAGTCCGCCGAGGTAACTGAACAGGGAAGCAATTAAAAAAAGTGAGGGAACAAAAACAAATTTCTGATTTACTAGAAATATGGAAAACTGAGAACAAGGAAACACTTACACAAGAACACCTGTAACAATTGAAGCTAGAAAGGTTCCAAAGATAGCAAACGTAACAATGGCACCAAAGTTGGAAAAAAAGGGTTTCTGCAAAAGCATGACAATCAAAAAGTCATTCAGCAGAAAATTGTCCATGTTACATAAAGCATCTAATTTGCAAACAGTATATACTATATTGGAGAAAGTAAGCTACTACTTACAGGTGATAAACTGAACCCTGACTCGGTACAAACGCTACAAATGTCAAGGAAAATAACATGCAGAAATACAATTTAACATTTGCATACATTAATGCATATACCCATAAACTAAAAATTAAAAAAATTAAAAAATAAAAAACTGAAATGAACTTTAAATTTGGATATAATATAATAGGCGGCAGCAAAAACAGGAAGAAAAACTCCTCATGGAAATTAAACCATGCCCTGCAAGCAAAATTCATGTATTACTACTATAATCAGATAAATAAATTCAAAGCAAATAGAAAATGGGAGAAAATTTAAAAAAAAAAAAAAAAAAAAAACCTGATGTTTATTTCTGTATTAGAGATGTTAGCGAGTCCACCTACAATTAGACCTGAAAACAAAAACCCAATTTAGAAATTTTATTTTTGAGGCAAAAAAAAAAAGCTAAACCCTAAAACAGAAAAGAGTTATTAATTAAAAAATTACCAATAAGAAGAGAAGCACTGGCTTCAGGAAGATAATAAAATTTATGGCGACGAAGAACATGGCCAAGGACGAAAGAGAGAACAAGCATCATGATCTGAAGAAGTATGCCAACTCCTGCTGCTTGTTGCTCTTTTCCTGGATGCGAATCGCCGCCGCTCAGAGGAATTGGCTGTGCCTCCATAGTAATCGCGCTCATTTCTCAATTTCAATGGAGTTTGTATGAATTCAATTCAATTCTATTCAATTCGTAGCTTGATAGTGAAACATGATTACAGCACCATTGATTTTATTCTTCTGCTTCTGTTTCTTGTGAAGTGTGGAAAATTAAAAGTCCAAATTTAAGTAATTAAATTAAATGGCGGAGTGGATAATGAAATTAAACGAGGGAAATGAAATTAATTTTATGTATCAAAAGATGGTATTATATATATTATTTTAAATATAAATAAATATAAATATAAAATTATTGTATATTTTATATAGATAATAATAATTATTATTATTATAATTGATTTTTAAGCCAGTTTCTCATCAATTTTATTTATATATATTAATATAAAAATTCAAATTATCAAGCATAAAATTCAATAAAAAAATAAGTTATGAAAGAATATAATAATAAAAATAATTAAAAAGTATTTAAAATATTATTTTATCCTATTTATTTATTTTTATTTTGTATTTTTTTCTAATTTAATTTGCTCAAGATTATTATATGAAAAAATAATTCAAAAAAAAAGCTAATAAACTTACATATTAAATATCTTATTAATTATTTTATATTTATTTTTATTTATTTTAAATACTTAAAATTATATAAATAAATAAATAAATGTAAATGATTTTTATACATAAATTTATAAATGTTGATTAAAGCTTTGATGATGTAGAAATCCTAAATTGACAAGAAAATAATAATAAAAATTCATATTAATTTCCAAGTCAAACAAATTAAAAGGGAAATATATGAACATAAGAACACATTATATCAATATTCATATTTATCATTGCATCTCTCTCCCTTCCTTTCTTCTACTGAATGTAAATAAAATAAAATACAAATCCCACAGAACATTATTTGGATAAATCCTACCCTGCAAGTTGCAACAATTTAGCATTTCATTGGCTACCATCAAAATTTGGTTCTACAACATACTAATGGTTACAAGTTGCATAATGTGACTAGAAATTGCCCTTATAACTAAAAAAAAAAAAAAAAAAATTGCAGTCCTCAATACTAAAGCCCTAGCAAAACTGCCTACAGATGCAGATAAAGACTACACATATTTGCCTCTGTACTTTGGTTTCAGCTCTTTACATGCCTTGGAATCGCCTTCCACATTTACTTGAGGATCCGCTGGACTGAAAACAGAAGAATGAAGATTACCTTCTTCTAACCATTTTAGATGGTTAATCTTGCTGCTTCAGCAATTTCATCCGTATATGGACCTATCTTCACCATGGTTAATAATAAACGGCTGTAATGTGAGCTTAGGATCTGTTCAGAAGAAGCAACTGATTTAAAGCATTGGTGCTCTGGAAATTGAATTTGAGCACTGTCGTCTTCTCTTAGTATAGGATAAAAGCATACAAGTCTGCCCCCCATTACAAGCATCCTAGCAGCAAGGTCAAGTAAATCATGCATGCACTCAACTAAGTTGTAAGGTGCTGTTGAAGGTACGTGGTCAGTTCGCTTGTCATCGGGAACTGTACTGTAAGGGCCCAAAACTCCCTTCAGCAACTTGCAGCCACCAGACTTGCTTCCCCCAGCACGAATGCCATAAGGAGGGTCATAAATTATGGAATCAAACACCTATTCGACCGAAATTCCAATTTAAGAATGCCTCTCAAATATTTAAAAATAAAAAAAATAAAAAATTGGGAGAAAACAACAAAGTATATGCAACCATATATGAACATTTACTAAACATTACCTCTTTCAATCAAGGACGCCAAGGAGGCAGGTTATTGTCTGCTCGTAGAAGACCAATTGGCATATGTAATCCATACTGCAATAAAGCATTGTAATTAGGGGCAGACACAAGAATCTTGAGAGGAGTGCACCTTTCACTTTCAACGACAATACAAAAAATTTAAAAATGTCATTATGTTAATAAAATAAATATATTTAAAAAATATAAAAATAATAAAATTATCAAACATATATTTCAATTAGAAATAACTAAAAGTCATTACAATATTATTAAAAAAGAAAAATGAAAGAAATTGAATAAAAAATTAAGAAAAATTAAAAAGAAAACAATGAACAAAGAAAGAAAGTGAAAAAAAATAGAATTAAATAATATTTTATCAAGAATAAAAAAGTTAATTTTTCAAAATAGAAAAATTATTTTATTAATTTTATCAAGTTTTAAGAATTAAATTAAAATTTACCCTAAAATTTTTCAAAAGTTAAGAAAAATATGTGTCCTCCTTACCTCTATATACATCCGCCTATGATTCTAATTACCTTTATGAAATTTTACATACAAACATTAAATTTTCAATTGCATAGGATTGAGATTTAACATAACAGGATCTAGATTTCAAATTTAGAACTATGGATTTCAAATTTCTTATCTAAATGCAACTTGAAGTTGCTCCCTCAAACACCAAAAATGTGATTAGTAGATACTATAGGAAAAGATACTACTCAACTCAACTTAACTTAACTTTAATCTCAAAATTAATTGATATTGGCTATATGAATTTTTTGTTTCTACTCTAAATAATTTTGGGATGACATTTTTTAATACTCATAAAATTTTTAAATTATATTATATTCCTCTTTTCTAAGTTAATTTAGACATATTCCTTCTTTTACTCTTTTTTTTTTATCATAATGTGTTCAACCTTTTTAATTGGAGTCTCTCCAAGTTTATTTTTCATTTGTTCAAACCATTTTAATTTTTATTCTCTCATTTTTGTCTCCAATCGATGTGACTCCCACTTTATATTTTAAGAAGAGATGACGATTAATTTTATTTAAAAGTAATAACCTCTATTTCACATACATAGACAGTCTTGCGATGCAAAACCTCATTAATAGTGATCAGTGTTTCAAATTTTCATTTCCATAAATACACAAGAAAATAGGTAAACAACATATCTTGACATGTTTTCACCTGCTTGAAATTACTCCAAACATTACAGTCAGGGCCACGTCCATCACATACTACCCTAATATCAATGTCAACACCCTGAACAGTTACACAAGTTAATATTACTGCATGCAAATAATTCATATGAATTTTCCAAACACAATATTCTAAATAATCAGAGAAAGAGAAGAACAAAGAAATGCAAACCATTGTCATTCCTCCAAAGTGCGCTGCCGCAACAAGAATGCTTCCAGTGCCAACAAAAGGGCCATAGATGAGTTTTCCTGATGTAACCAATGCCTGGTTTGCCATTAAGAAAGCCATTTCTGCATCCATAGCTTTTGGGCCAAGATATGTGATGCTTTTTAATTGATAAGTTGGTAAAAGCTTCCTGTCAGCACCACCAACCTCCCTACCAAAAAAGATTCTCCTTTGAACAACTGGTAGCAACCCATTATTAACTCCATAATCATCAGTTTTCATTAGCCAGAACTTGTAACCTGGATTTTTTAAATTAACTCGACCCTGTACAATTTGCCAAATCATGAATCGAAATCTTAATCTACAAATTGAATAATCATAAGATTCTGTAAAAAATTTTAAAATTAATCTTATATATATAGAAAAATGACGACTTTTTTAACAAATATCCGATGGTCATTTGAGCCTTTGGAGCTGGTGATGTGAGTCCAAGTCCCACCATGTCTTTCTCCTAACAGAAGTGCATGTTCAAATGTAATAAGCATGGTAAAATCATTTTCATGATAATTCAGAGAAATAATTGAGACTCGTAATATATACCATAGCCATACATCGTCTCTTCACTTCTATTTTCACAGCTCATCAAGTTAAGCTTTTCTTAATATCCTAAATCATCTTCAAAACACCAAGAAAGGAAAACAAATTAAATTAGTATTGGGAAATGTAGAATACCTTCTAAGTTCCATGTTCAATCATCATTAGCTAAAGCGTTCACCTTTTAGTTTGAAGAGAGAAAAGAAAATATGGAGACAGCTATCTGATAAAATAATAATAAAAAATCTAACTCCATGAATCATGAAATTACGCAAGAGAAAGGGGGAAGAAAGCAAGGAAGAAATAGGAATTCATAAGCAAGTACAAGATTCCACTCCTCAGTCTTTGGCAGATCCAACTACTGTATGTCCTTAAAGCAAATCAGTGATGCAAACTTTATTACAAAATCCCAATTCAAAACATAAAATTATAGTAGGAAGCACACCTTGAAAGGAATATAAGCAAGCCCATTAATACAATCATTTTGCACTTGGAAGCTTATAACCTTTCCAAAGATATCAACAGTAATCTTGAATGTGCTTTCAGAATTCAAGTACGGCAACTTTCGCTCATCTGGATATCTCATTATAGCTTCCTCCAATTCCTCATAGTTACCTCCTTCTACCCAAAGTTCATAGATTCCTTTTACAAGTATATCTAAAAAATTTTCAAGTAAAAAAAAAAAAAATCTTTCTTGACATGACACACTTACCTTAATGAGAAAATAAAAGAAGAAGAAAGAAAATCTCAACAAACATCTTCAAAACATTAAATTAACTAAATTATTAAGATGAATACTACCAATATTTCTTTTATTAATAACCATATATTCCTAAAAAATAAAAGAAATAAACAAATCAACAAAATGCTATGAAAAAAGAAAAAAATCAATTCAATTCAATCAAGTCTCAGTTATCCAGGCTAATTGAAAAATAATGTAAATTGATAGCCATCCTTGATTGAGACAAGCTATTTGGAATCACTGGCTTTTCATCGAAACCCATTAAACCCTCATTAATTACATAGTTTAAAAAAGCTATTTTTTTTTGCAATTTAGATCATCGCACATGCACTTTTTTTAAGCCACATCATTAATGAAAAATTATAGATTGTCAAAATATTTTGGATGTAGTGCCCAGAGAGCGATATGGGATGGGATACCAAATGGACAGTGCATCCGGATTGATCTTTTTTGACAAACATTTTCAATTTCCCTCTTCCCCATCTAAGCTAAAACATTGATCTAACTGAAAAATAAATACATTTATCTAAATACAAGTCCCAATAAGAAGAAATGACTAACTTCGATTGGCGACGTTTGGAGCAGCATCTTCATTTGGAAGATTGACAAAATGAAAAGGAGAGTCAGGATGGTAATGTTGGGGAAGCTTCCATTCCAAAGCTTCTAAAACTCCAAAAAGTTGTGCAAGAGCTTCTGCTTCTGGTTTTCTATAATCCTATACCCTGGGGGCCTGGACCCAGAGTAACCGTTACTTGGTTTGTTTTTACTAACTAATAAAATGTCTTTTTCTTCTTTTTTTTTAGAATTGAGAAGAGAAAACACGGGTTTGAATAAAAATAGAGTTTTGAAAAAGTGATTTCAAAAAAAATATCATATTTAACGTAATTTTTTTTTGATTTTATAACAGTATTTTAAATTAATTATTTAAATATTTTAAAAATTATTTAATATTTTTTAAATTTTAAAATAATTTTTCATATTTATTTTAAATAAATTCAAATACTCCCGATATATATATTTATGATTATATTATATGTAGTTGCGAGTTAATTTTTTAATGGTTAGAGTTCAACCATGAGGGTTAACTCCATGTTAAAAGAGTTTGCTTTTTTACTTAATTTGATTTTAAAATCAATAATTGATAGGTAATTCTTAAATTTATATTTCAAATATAAATGTGCCCTCTTAAACTCATTTTTCATAGAATAATTATAATTTTGATAGATGTATAAATTAATATAAAAATATTTTAGTAATAAAAAAATTATTTTTTAAAAAATAAATTAGGTGTATTTTATTTTGTTGTTATATTAATTAGAATAAGGGTGGTAATGTCAAGCACACGAATTTAACATAAATTAGTGTATTTGAATTAAGGATTATTATATTGGTGTTAATATTGTATCAATCCCATTGTGATATGAATTCATAAAATATATAAATATAAATATTGCTTTTAATCTTCATTGTTATTTATTATAACTTACGTAGTAATATAAATTAATAAGAATTAAATTAATAAATTTAATAATTTTTAAATATTAAAAATAAAAATAAATTAATTTTAAAATTTAAATATATTAATCATATGATATTGTATTACTTATTAATTAAATTGATATTCTTATTTATATTAATTATTTGAATTGATTGTATTTATGTTTAAATTTTTTGCTTTATTGATGTCCAAATACTAAACAAATATAATAACTGTATACATGTAAAAAATAAAAATAAACTTTCATTTAAATTCTAAAGATTAACTTAGTTAATGAAAGAATTTACATATCTGCTTATTAACTAATTAGAGTTTGATTCTTGAGGGTTAGAATATAAATAAGAAATTTTTCTCATTTATGAATCCTTCAGTTTCAGTGTAAAATATAAATGTTTGTGTTTGATCATATCATTCAGTACTTAAACAAGATAAATAAAGTATATTTCTAGAATCATTACTCTTTAATTTGAAATCAAGAAAATAAAAAGGATTGTAGATGGAAAATGTTTAATTGTGTAATCAAAGTCCAACTTTTATTGAAATTGAGATGAAGAGAGGGTTGTAAAAAAGTGATAGAACTATACCTCATTTTATAACAATAGAAGGACATTAAATCTCTCATGTGATGAAGAGATCTCTTGGCAGGATGTACATTTTGTTTATGATACAAGTTGTTGCAACTTGCAAGAATCAAATAACTAATTCTTTTGTTTTCGATGGCATAAAGATCATTCTTGTTTAGTTATTAAATCTCAAATTTCTTGAAATTAAAGACTTCAGTCCGTAGCTTGAATATAAGGAGCAAATGCTCTTTGGAGGAAATCTCCTGCATAGCTGCTGGATGCGTGCGATCATTAAAAAAAAAGAAAAGAAGGGTAATCTCTTTTTTATTATATAACAACCAGAAGGTTAAAGATATTTCAATTTCTTTTAGATTGTGTTTGGATATATCAATTTTAATTTTAAATTTTAATTTTAAATTTTATATTTTAAATTTATAATTTAAAATTTATAAATTTATAAATTCCAAAAATTTAAAATTTTAGATTTTAAATTTAAAAAAAAAAAAATTGAGATTTTAGGTTAAAAATAAAAATAATACCTTTAAAATAATTAAATAAAAATAATATTTAAAAGATTAAATTTTTAAAAGATTAGATTTTACTAAAAATTTAAAAATATTAATAATTTAAACAAAAAATTTAACCTAAATATAAATCAATTGCTTAAATCTTTATCATCCAAATGGACTATTAAGTTTTTTTAATCACTATCAATTTGATTTTTCTGAAGTGCTTTGGTTTGATTAATGTACAAAGTTCTTACGTATTCTAATCACACAACAATATCAAAACAACAAAATACTACTTCAGAACTGTTTTTTCCTAATATCTATAATAGTGATTTTTTAACAATAATGCCAAACAAAATCCTATTTGACAAAGCCCTCTAAGTTTCCATACAAATTTAGTCAGTTAAATTGCTCTGGTTGTTTAACTGTAATATTAGTTAATTGGTTCACTTAAAGCACTATACTTGTTAGTAAAATTCAGTGCCACATCTGATCTGAGGTCACGGACACACTTGCCTTTTGGAATTGCAATGGTTCACCCAAGTCAACAAAATAGTTAAAATCAAATGCTACGCATCCAACTGTTACAATGCCATCACAAATAATAAATTATACATGTTGGAGTCAGTCTTCTATTCAAATAAACAGATCAATGCCCTACCACAAAAATCAACAAAACAAGCATCATTAGAACTGAGAAGCAAAGCTTCTTCGTCTATACTAACGTATGTGAACCTTTCATATCAGCAGGAACTAATTCTACGTTTGGTTAGATATTTACATATACAGCCATAAAATTAGTGCAATCAACTATTTATAGGTGAGTGAGATAAATGATCAGAGCTCAAGTTCACTCACTCGAATGCTATTGACATGAAAGTATCGTCGTCCAAAAGTGAATCAAAATGGTTAAGGTCTTCACCACCATACACGATTTCATTTGGGCTGCTCAGTATCATTTCACATTCCTGAAAGAAAAAAGTGGGGTTCATTAGAATTTTACAAATGATGTAAAGGTTAGAACCAATATAAATTTGATCCATTCATCAGACTTAATTATGACTAAAATGTATAAATCAAGAATAGCTTTATAAATCATCGACAGTCAAGTGACTCATTTCTGAATAAGAAGAACATGACCAAGTTATATACACACGCATTGTTAGTGAGCTATGGTGCCCAAGCATTTATAACCTAGATGCATAATGTTATTCAGAGAAAAGCAGTTTGGTCTCACATTGATAAATAGGTAGAGAAAATAGATAGATTGATATACCTTGGGTTCCCGGAATTCTTCAAAATAAGTCAGCAGCCTCCTGTATTGAGCTTGTCCTTCTGGACAGTGATACATAGATTTCACCCTCGTAAGTGCTTTTTGTTGCCTCTCCTCATTTTGTTTCCTTCCTTCCTTTAGAAAATCATATTCATCCTCTTCCAAAGGGACACATTGCACATTGGACTCCTTAGCAACCACATCTCGACGGAATCCCCGCAGACCACTTCCTTTGCGTCTCCAGCGCAAAATAACTTTCTCCAGAATTCCAACTGACCATATGACTGTTCTGTATTGCTTCCTTACTTGGTGTCCCCTTACATGGGCCTGCATATGTGAGAGACACAATTCAGCATTATCACTAAAACGAATGCAAGAACCCAAAGAACTGTTTGGCTCAAATGATGTACTTTTATATTTAATTGGATGTAGCATTAATTCTTTTACCTAATGTGCAAATGTAGCAGTTCAAATGTCAAAATCATATAAGAAAAAACACATAAATTATTGACTAGCAAGGAACACCAATATTTTTTCAAAATAATTAACCACCCCAAAAATTAAGAATGCAAAGCCGAAACAAACCTGTATCTTAACAATTCTTTGCCGGATTATCAGGAATTCTTTTCGCTTCTTCCAACCTCGGAACTTCTTTTGGATTTGTATAGCAGCAGCATTGACTATTCCATCACAATGTATGGGCTTATGTGTCTTGGCTGCTAGAAGTGCAAGAGCACGCCCATCCCATAGACCAAATTCATCATCTCCACACTCAGTTAACTGTTTCCGCTGGAATGATTGCATCCTGAATACCTGATGTATCCGATTAGCAGCTTGTGTAGCATTACGGATGGCAGAAAGTGAATCCTTCAGTGGCAGAACATTGGGCACATCAACCTCATTCACAGGAGTAGCCGTCCGTGCTGCAACAGTTTGCACAGCTGTCATTCCTGAAAATTCTGGTAAACCACCTTCGTTTGGATCATTTAGCGTAAGCAATTGTAGGTAGCTGGTCAAAGATGACTCTGCAAGGAAACCAGAAATTCCTTTGTGTCCATTGCCGGAAGCAAGGTCTGCTGGAGTTCTACCCAAAGGAAATTCTGGAGACGGATCGGTCAACACCCGAGTATCTGCACCCAATGAAACAAGGGCTGCTACTGTCTGCTCCCTGTAATTCACAAGTATTCATGCAATCACTATTAGAATTATGAAACATACTACAAAGTACTTCGTTATCAGAATCTTAATGTTTAAAATGCAACTACGTGAATAACTAAGATTCTAGGAAAAAGACAAATAATAAAGGCTACTTTTCAAATGCAGTGCAAAATGAAACCATGTCTAACAAAAGTTACAAAAAATAAAGTTCTTGCCTGCCATAAAATGCAGCCCAATGAAGGGCAGTCCATCCATTTGCATCGCGAAAATTGATGCTAACTCCGGCAGTGATGGTTGGTTTTATAGCCCAGTCATAACCCAGAGCAGCAGCTAAATGGAGCACACCTTGCCCATCATCATCCAACACACTCGGCCCTTTACCACTTTGAGCTACTGTATGAAGGAGCCATGAATACAATTTTTCTTGCATTTCCTTCACAAGAAGCTGCCTTGTTATTTCATCTTGGGATAGACATCCCTCTGAGCTTGGTTCTGCTGTTTCAAAACCAGCATCTTCCTCCTTCAATAAAATGATCTCACTGACTAACTTCTGTTTCTCTCTAGCACCATCAAAGAGACAATTTGGATAACTGGAAGATCTAACAGACAGTAACCTCACAAGTTGCAGATGAAGATCCATGTGATCTGAATTAGTGCCATAAACATCTGTGACATCCACATCTTTAGTAGAACCCGCTTGATAATCAAATTCTCGCACCTCACTGCAAGCCACCCTGTTGGAACATGTAATATAAAAGGGAACACTTGCAACACTGTGAGGCGGAGCATAGCAACAGAGAACACCATCAGCCAAAACCTCAGCAGGTACTTCCACTTCCCCAAACATACAAGACCATTTACATTTTGCCACTTCTTGCTGACCCGTCAAAAAAGTTCCAGTAATATGAACCTGCTTTAAAGCAAAGAAAATGAGAAGCATGAAAATTTCTCCTGCTCTGTTACAAAGAATTAAGCAACAGAGTCCACAATCATGAATTAGCTGGAACAGCTCAGAAAAATAAAAAGAAGGGAAGAGAAGTAACAGGAATAAATCAGAAAAGTAGCCCTCTTTAGAAAAGCAGGGGTGGGGGCTGGCAAATAAGCACTCAAATGGTGGGGCGGGAGGAGCGGTGAAGAGTAATAAATACAATTATAAAAAAAGAAAGGAAGGTTACTAGGTCTAGGTGCCCTAGTGACAAAAAAAATATTAGAACATAATGGGGTTTCAAAAACCAGCTACTGAATTACACAAAAAGTCCACAATAATAGCCAGACATACATGACGGTACATAAAACATTAGTAAGACCCAGTTGGCATTGCTTTTGGAAAAAGAAAATTTTTGTCCAAAATCAGCTTTTGGCCCATAAAAACCAAAGAACAAGCAGCCATTGTCCATTGGCGCACGAGATTTCTTACTTGTTTTTGCTTCAAAATAAGCTTTTTCTCAAAGCAATGCCGAACTAGGCCTAAGTTGTATTAAACAAAATTAAGCAATGTGAACTGGGAAAAGATGCAACACATTAACACCACCTTAACCATTAAAAGGAAAATAAGTAATACTCATTGGTGAAAACCACAAACTATTGACTGATTGAAGCTTTAATCGAGTAACTTAACACAAATGCTTAATTTAAATAAGAAACAGATAGTATTGTACCTCTGTTTTTGCGTCTACAAAGGCCCACTTCGGTGAAAAATCAATTATGCTGAAAAGTTGGTCTTGTGAGAGAGAGGGGCTCAATGAAGAGTCATCAACCACATTTCCACATTCATCAGTGCTCCATGATATACCCAATGAGGACCTCATATGCAAATCATCCACCTCTCCCAGTTCTTTAGTAACCCAGCGAGAAAAGCTGTCAACTTTTTTCAAGCTCTCTTCTCCATCTAATAATGGTTGTTTCCCAATCAAAGCATACTTGTTATTTTCTCCGACAGAGACATCATTCTCAGATCTTGTGTGCATCATAAATTGTGGTTCTGCATTTCTAAGCTGCATTTGAAGGTTGTTCTGCACAAGCTCCTCATCATGCTGAACAGGGCAAGAGCAAAATTCTTCAAATGCATTTTGTCCATCCACATTGTGAGTTCTTTGCTCAAATAACTTGGTTTCCAAATCATATTCCAGTTCCAGATCTAGTGTCCGGTCAATAGGGCCCCCAGGCAAGTGCAAGGAGCTACTTTCAAAAGGAAACTGGATAAACCATTTCTATTATTGTATGAACATAATAATAATTATAACAAATTATTTGGCACACCGGAAACTTAAGGGATATAAAAATAAATATATTGCATGTCAGAGCATAAATAACTAGCTGCTTATCAGAAACTTTTAATTTCAGATCCAATGAAAATGGTGAAAACATATGCTAGTGTACCACTTGAAGTTCACACTTTTCCTCATTGTGCCTAGAAATATTAGATACAGAGAACAAGCTAGAAAACTAAGCCTAAAAAAGGAATATATCAAAAATCCAATTGCAAATGTAATAATTTATAAGCTTTACACAGACACTAAATACCATTTGGTTTTCAACAAATGCCGGACTCTTTTTTCTTTTTTTTTTTTTTTTAGCCTTTACTTTTCTCTAACAGTTGTCACTACACATACCTATGTTTACACTGAGCACTATTACTAGAAGCTCAGTTAATACTTCAGGCATAAGTAAAGCACATGCCTAATTGATGTACACGCATACCTAACATGCAAGAAATAATTATTTCAAGAAAGCCTAAAAAAATGCATAAGCTAAAATTAGAGAATAATCCTTAAAAATAAAAACAAAACAATGCAATGATCTAGGCTATCTAGCCACTAGCCATTACCTATGGTTAGAGCATTGTAAAATTGCACACTAAAATAAGAAAGGTTTACACTGAAGTGCTTCGACTGTACTTTGTTAAAGAAGTCTTGCTTTCCGAGGGTTCAGCTTTGAGCATAACACTTGAGATAAGGTTTCCAAAGGCTTAGAAAGATCAGAAATTCAATATATTTACTATTTCTAAAGATTAGATCTCATCAAGTATTTCCTCCATGATTGGTGGATATTGTGCACAAGTACATCAAGTTGCAGAATCTGGCAAGCATTAGTTGATGTCCAAAATATAACCCATTAACTTAAACATGCTCTTTAATCTCACATCATTCTTTCTTTAGACTTTAAAGTGGCATGCACAATTGTATGAAGATTCACATATGACAAGCATATCATAACTCTTCACACATAATTTTGACAATTAACATATGGTAATTAGGGGTGGCAAATGAGCAAGTCTATGGATTGTATTACAAATGGCCCATATCCTATTTATTAACTATTTAAAATGTGTGGTACCTTGCCCAATTCAGCACTAACTCGCCCATTTATCCAATTAATGTTAAATTGGTGGTGGTGGCTGCCACCAATGTTACAGTGGTGTTGACTAGAATTATTAACACATCTTCTTGAGTAATTCATCTCTATCACCCTTAATCAACTTCATCTTCACCCTTAATCAACTCCATCTTCTTTATTACCATAATATAATCTCAGTGTGCTCATTCTTCCATCCCACTATATCTGCTGGTCTACACTAAACATCATCAAACCATCCCAACCCCCCAACCCCTACCCAGAAAGAAAAAAAGAAAAAAATATATACATAAATATAATGAGTACTTCCACCATCTTAGCGTCTTCAAATTTCTGTTTTTCAATGCCAACTCCCCCGCTCCCCTCTCCTTCCCCATACACACACATGCATGCATAGATGATCATGATTCATGAAAGTTCTGCAATCCAGTTATTAATCTATTCTTTTAAAGTTGTTAACAGATACATTGCTAGCCATGGTAGTAGCTATATGAAGTAATGCACGCATGCATATATAGGAAGATTAACCAACTCTAGAGAACACAAACTAGAGACTAAAATGCTTTACAATATCAGTAATCAACCATTTCACCTCAAGTTATTCAGTAAATAGAATGCAAGAAAATGGTAGTTACAGGAAGATTGTTAACTACCTGCCAATGTGATTCCATTAGCGTAGAACCACCATAATCCTCTTTGGCAGCATACCCACCAGATAAAATCTCACCAAGAAATGTATTCCTTCCATTACCTGTAGCATCAGGTTCAGTGAAATTAAATGATAAAGGAGAAGGAGCACTTTTTTGTCCCGTTGTACAATGCTCCAAGACCTCCTCCCAGGATGGCAAGCTTTGAGACTCAATAATGCTAGTACCACCATTATTTCCAGGTGCATCTCTGTGAACATATGAAATTGGACCAACTACCGGAATTGATAACTGACCTTGATGATTATCTGTCAAGAGTTTTACATAAATCTAGTTTAAATGCCTGATCATGTTCAGGCTTTGGATGAAGCAGTGCAAAATTTAAGATATAAATTGAATGCAAGTAGCAGACTGTTTATTTTAAAAGAAGTTGCAATAACATAAAAAACAATCTTACCTGAACCAGGATGCAGAAAATGAGAACTCAGCACACCAGCATTTTTGCCCATGACAGGACCACTCTGCATTTGTGGCGGCTCAAGAAATGAGTGGTGTCCAGAACTGGATTGTTGACTATCCGCTGCATTAATTGCACACAAGTTGCGACCAAGATTATATCATAGTTGAAGAGTGAACAAGTGTACTGTGATCAAAATTTATTAAACATTTATCACGGCATATCAGATTCTCCCTTGAGGGTGGATTCAGTGAGCGAGAAAAGGGAATCAAGAAAACCAATGAAGCAGCTGTCACCCGTGAACAGTAGGAGACTAGGAGTATATTAAAACCTCTACAAAAAATTATAAAAGAGAAGCAATCTAAAGCAAAACCTCCATACGACCATAAATGTGAAGTATGAAATCACCACTCCTAACATCAAGGTGTTTCCTCAATTCACTCTCCCAAAAAAATCCATAAAATCACCAGAAAAGAAGCATATTACGCATCATACTTCACCCTATATTAAATCATCCAAGCACTGAACTCCAGCTATATATTAACAAAAAGGGATTAAAAAAAATTACAGGCCAATATTATGAATAACGAGCAGAAAATACCTGAATCAGCATCTTCGCAAAATGATGTAAGTGTACTAGTTGGGCTTGTTGAATCTGTATTTCCTGAAGGCTCTTTGTTATGACTTGCAACAAGGCTATTTGAAGGGCTGCTATTTGTCCTATTACCCTGATGGGAAAGAGTTTAAAAGAACCATTTTTTTTAAAAGAACCAGAACTAAACTAACCTGAATTTAATTGCAACCTCTGCTTAAAAATTCTAGAAGAGATAATTAACAGAACAATTTGCAGTTCTGTCTTTCTTATGCTTTAAGGATGATGTGCAAAAGGAATTCAGAACTGGATGTTGCATCGCAAAGCCAATAGCAAGCTTGAAATAATTAAAATAAGAATTATGATAATGAAGAACAAGAAGAGTGTACTACCTTTACTTCCAAGTAGTGGACAAAAACTATATGCATCAATTCCCTGCAGCAGTCAACAAACTCATAAGAAAACAATAGAAAGTAAGAGAAAATTAAAAAAATAAATAAATAAATAACAAACCCAAACAGGATCCATAAGTATTCTGCAGACAAAAATTAGCAAATTTAACTCAAGGGACATATATTATGAGTATCAAGTAAGTAATTAAAAAAAAAAAAGAGAGGACTTCAAACATTGAGAGTGTGTTTGGACTTTGGTGTTTGGAATTGTTGTGTCAGAAATGGTAGAAAACAAAAAGAATGTTTAGGAAAGGAAAACCCAGGGAGAAAGCAAAACTCCTGATGCATTACAGTATAAAGACCAAGTTCAATTAAAATTTCCCCACTTGAGTACAGAATTTGTTGATAACAATGGCCCATAAGGATCTTATGGCTATATAACCCATTTCTAATTGAAATTACTGACCTCTTTCACAGAGAAAAGATCCATTCTACCCTGTTATCCTTTCCAAAAAATATGAAACCAGGGATTGAAATATAAAGGAAAGAATATGAGAAGCACTGCTTGATCATTTTATCTAAAGTCTAAACTAAGTCTCAATTTATATGCCTTTTTACATTATGCAAAATATTCTTTGAGATAATTTAAGCAATCCCCATTCCTAATCCTTTTTTTTTTTCTTGGGGTTGTCCCTTCATTTAGGGACAGTTCCAATTAACAATTTTTTACAAACAGGTATCCATTCTTATCTAAATCATTAATAAAAATGATATCCAAATACTGAACCCATCCCAACAGAATTAGAAAGTAGAAAAAGTTCTTGGGAAGATGAGAGAAAGAATATGTTCAACAGCCGGAACCTAATCTTTTCATGGGCGAGGGGGCGCAGTTATGGTGGTGGGAAAGGTGCACGCAGTGGTTTTGAGTCGATAAGATCATCATGATACATGAATTGAGTATGAGAAATCTATGGGTTATAAAAAAAAAAAAAAAAAAAAAGAAACAAAGAAACAAAAAAGAGAGGAAAAGACCAATGACAATTTCACTCCACTCACCAACATGGCTCATCCTGCCTGCTTATTCCTATGTCAGCATTTCTTCACAGTGATTACCCAGGCTTAAGGTTATCCCTTTATTAAAAATTTAAAATTGAACAAACACACACACACACACACACACACACACACACAGAAATAATAATAAAAAACTGAAAGCCACAAAGAATGATGAAACCATTCATTCTGCCCACTCATTGCTGGGACAGCACATCTTAACTTTAAAAACTTCATTGCATATGCCGCAGGGCCTCTTATTCTCTTCATTACATATATTATTACCCTTTCATATAAAACATTACAAGAATTTCCTGTCCCTACCACAAAATTCAATTAGACAGCTTGGCCAGAACAGTTGATAGACAGAAGGAATAATCATGCCTGCATATCCATATCATTGCTTTGGCCTATAACCCATTCGCACAATGTTTCCTAAGACTACATATGGAAGAAAAATTCATTTATTTCAACAACTTGTGCATCACTTCATGAAAAGAAACTGGATATCCCTGCAAAAGTTAGATTTGGAACTACAACTCCACAACCTCTAGTCCTGACCTACCAAGCACTAAGCATACCTACATTATTACTAATCTTCCAAAATAGCTCCTTAAGCAGGTCCTTGTGAACTTCAGTGACCATCTGGGCATTTTGACGGGAGTAATGTAGCATTGGGGCTCAAATGCCTACATCATTCAACAAAGAAAAGTAATTTTGGACGGACAAAATGCAAATATTGAAACACCAATTTTTGGCATCTTTATTCTTATGTACAGTTCCTCCCATGCACCCGTTTTCCCACTATTCCTTAATGATTTTATATTAATCCAAAGTAGTATTTAGACCTTTTTTTTTCATCTTCCTCTTCCTTTTGCCATAGGAGTATATCTTCCACACTTCTGTGACTTTGACAGCAATCTATTCTTTCTAGTGAATTGTTTATTTATTGAACAAAAAGATAATATTAGTTGTCAAAGCCCACCAGTTCAGTAATTGTTTTTTTTTTTTTTTCAAGAGCTATTGTGGCAATTAAATTGCTTAGGGTTTAGCTTATGGGTACAGTCCCCTTATCAAATTTCCAAAATCTCAGCTAGGTAAATAGTAAGAGCTTTCCAAAGACAGAAGTTTGTTGATTGCTAGTGAGAAATTTAGTGTATAATACCATCTCCCAGCAATATTGTCCAAGCAGTGTAATGAGCCAACTAAAAGCTTACTTTCTTCATCCTATCCATATTCAACCAGTCTTTGTTTAACAAAGCGCAAAACACAAAGTCATATTATTCTACACACTAAATTCATTTGACAACTTATATTTAAAGTTTACACAGAGCACAATAATTCCTTCTCCAACTTTGATTTTCCAATGCAAGTTACAGCATGCTCCAACCAAAAAGATCTAAAGCTTCTTCAAAAACCTATATAACTACGTGCACAAATGAACCACAGCCACACCAGAGAATAGGTAATTCAAAATTAAATTTCCTGCCAAATTAGTTGTAAGATATGACCCTAGGATGAGGAAAAAATAGAAGAATCCCAGAGCATATGATATGACGCTTAATTAGTTGTGACTAAGTAATGATGACAAGAATGCTCATCCTGGAGATGATATGATACAACCAAAAAAAGAATCAGCGCCAATAAGGTGTTGACTTTTAAAGAGCGTGTTCTAGAAATCAATTCAAAAATTAGTTCATACTTACTGTTCAAGCATCCAGTAGCAGCGCCTTTGGAAGCTCTCATTCTCTTCTCCATGTGCATAATAACAGTGTAACACATCAACACTTCCAACCTATAATTGCATGAAGAATGTCACCTTCAGAATTGCATGAATAATTCCAATCAAGGAATAAGAGTTCACTAACTCAGAAGGCTAGTAAATATTTATATATCTAAATAGCTAAATTAAAAGTGTGCTGCAGAAAACTAGTTCTACATCCCCCAATTATGCACACATGCTAGAAACTTGTAAAGGCCGTCTATCTGAAAACTTACCTTCAGCTTCTCATGAGCTTCCTTTACAGTCTTTCCATCCTTTTTTTTGCTCCAATTATGTCCATCCTTTCTGAAGTACCTTAAGACCTTTCTATCAAAAAGAAAAAGAGAACCACCTAGCATAGTGGGAAAAGTGAAAATAAAAAAATCAGCAGAACAATAAATGATGATAAGTAACTCAGATATTTAAATGTCAACATATGTGCAGCTTAAGACACCTGTTTATCCATACAAGCATACATGGATGTGAGAAGACCCAAGATAAAGAAATAGATAAGTGAAAGAGAGAGAAAAGTAACAAGAAGTGTGTCTGCCACCACTGACAATATGTATTAAGCCAAATGGTCTGAAGTCTGTGGTAATAAACAGGTGAAAATTTGTTTCAGAAAAAAACATATAAAGGAAATTAAGAATCTAAAACATATATATGAAGAGGTTGCTAAATCACACAAGGAACACAATTTTTTATATGGAACTTGTAAATGGTAGAAACAACAGTTTCTATAATCACCTTAGCTACAATTGGTCTAAAAGCACATTGCAAGAAAAGCAAATTTCCTATAATCATTTGCACCAAACCGGACAGAGTCATCTTTTCAAAGATACAAAAAAATCTGGCATGCGAAATAAATGCAACTGCAAAATCTATCCAAATCTGATAGTCATCTTTCCAAAGATACAAAAAATCTGGTATGCAAAACAAATGCAACAACAAAAGCTATCCAAAACCGACAAACACATCTTTCCTAAGATAGAAAAAAAAAAAAATCTGCTGTGCAAAATAAAGGCAACTAGAAAAGCTATACAAATCAGAATTTGCCAGACAACTTCACATTTCAAAAGCATGTCCATGTAAATTCCGTAATGGTTGGAGGTCATTGTAGAAGGCAAAAGGTAACTCAGATCTTCAAGAGAAATCAATTATGCCTAGAAATTATTTCATATTGATGTTGCATAACTTCACACTTCTGTTTGGAAACCACATGGCTCAACTTGCTAAAGCCCCAATAAAAATGCCACTACTTAGGATAAAACAAGAGGTATTAAGAGGTGGAACAAATTAAAAACAGCAGAAAGTGGCAGGCAATGGTAAAAAATTTGTGAGTCTTAACTAAATATAAATCACCAATTATATCAAACCTAAAATATAAATGTGTATTATATCAAACCCACATTTTCAATAATAATAATGAGTAATGACAAAAACATCTCCCTCACCATCCCAAATGCGACACTGAAAGGAACTAGAAAAACTTATAGCAACTTTATGTTCCAAAAGTTACATATGAGTATGAGTATTAATTTTAGCAATCATACTTGGTGGCCTGTTTGGAGGCTCCGGTGCAATTTGGAAATTCTGATAATTACGAAGAATTTCACAAATCTCAGCAGGCCGCAACCATCGATGTTGTGCTTCTAAAAATAATTGTTGAATATCTGCACATCGAAAACATAAATCATTAGTCAACAAAAAATGTCATGCAAGTAATGTTGAAATGTTAGCTTTCAAAAACTTTAACAACGGAAGGGGAAATGATCAAAGTAGGCTAGCTTAAATGGCATAGAGGTCCCACAGAGCATGCATTTCAATATCTTAGCTCTGCCATGCAAAGAGATGGAGGAAGCAAGGAGGAGTAAAATGTAAAGACAGATGATGCCGCGACGCATACGACAGGAGTCTAAAATACAGCTAAGTTCATGGACTAATTTTATAGAATGGCAATTCAAGCAGCTATGGTCCATACATACATACAGAAAATCAGCATAACAAAAATGAGGATACTAAAATGGATGTGTAGAAAAACAAGAGCAGAATGAATAAGGAATGAATAAATTTGCAAAAAAAAAAAGGTGGAAGCAGAGCCTATCGAGGAAAAGTTGACAGAATGGAAGTGAGCTCGACAGGACTCATGCATCGTAAACCAGCAGAAGCTCCACTATGAAAGGTAGAGCACATTGAAGTAGTAGGAAATAAGAAAGGGATGGACAGACCTAAGATGAAATAAAGGGAAATAATAATAGTAATAAAAAAGATTCAGCAACCCAATATTTTTTAAATTCATATAATTAAACCAACTAATTTGAATTAAGAGCTAGTTATGTATAAGTATCTTGGATTCAATTTTTAAGCTTTTTAAAACTAAAATTACCAAGAAGGCGGGAGACATCAAAGCCAGGGCACATCAACAGGGTGATAATTCCTAAACAATAATCAGAACTGCAAATTCTCTGTTAAAGGTCCGATAGAACTAGATTCATAACATTTGGATAAAGAATAAAGAGATGATAATGTTCAATTTAAAAGTAAGCACACCTCATACTGATAACTAATCAACTGAGGTCAGCAGAAAAATTAATTATCTATATTTTCATTGACTAATTCAATTCTTTGTCATCAAATTTCCGAGAAACCAAACATGAAAATTAAAAATTTAAACTAAAACATCAAATTCCGAAACTTCACAGCAAAACTAAAACAGATCCAAATCAACACGAAAAAAAGGAAATTAAGAAGAATAATAATAAAGAATTAAAAGAGGAAAATGAAATATGACCTAATCGAGGGCCCAATCCATATGATCCGCGATCAGCCATAAGAGAATAGAGATTTGATTGATCTATCAAAATACAAACACACACACAGAAGCTGAGATTTGAGAGAAATAAGAGAGAGTCAAGGTCACCTTCTTTGAATTTTAATTTTGTATTTTTTTATATATATTTTGCAATTTATAATAATATATTTATATTATTCATTTATTATTATTTTTTTTTTAATGAGTTTTTTTTTTCTGAGGAAAGTGGAAAGCAAAGAACAGGAAAGTCTGATCTTTATTTTATTTTTTTTAACCATCCCGCATTTAGTAGTAATTCGTAAAAAGGCAAAACTCTTTCAATAATACTTGTTACTGTCTAAGAGTCTCGTTACTTTTGGTATTTTTATTGCAGCGAAATGAAACTGATTGGGTATTTGGGTATTAATATTAAAAATAAATTTTGATTAGATTTTATCTTTAAATATATTTCTAATATATTTTTTTAAATTAAAATAAGTAACTTATTTTAAAATTTATTTTTAATAAAATTATTTTTATAATTAAATTGTTTCACACTCATTTTTTTTTTAATTTACAATATTCAAATTAGAAATTTTATTTAAAAGATTAATTATTATTTAGTCCCTGAAATTTATCAAAATTAATAAAATAATCTTTATATTTTAAAAAATTTATTATTTAATTCTTATATTTTAATTTTATCATACGAATTGGTCATTTCATTTTTTTTTTAATTTTATTAAATAAATTAAAAAGAAAAATAAAATAATTTTTTATATCTAAAATATCTTTCTTTTATTTTCTTTTAAATTATAGATATTATTCTAAAATAAAACTCATAATCCATCTTTCTCACTCTTTATATATAAACTCATAACTATAAAAAAATTCTATAAAAAATCGGATTTAAAAATTTTTTATTAAATAATCGGAAAGTTAAAATTATTTACTATTTAGTTATTAAATTTGTCAAAATTAACAAAGTGATCCCTGTAAATAAAATGTATTTTGGTTATTTTATAGGTATTTAACAGTAAAAGTGGACAGAATGACCAATTCATTCACGGAACAAAAATATAAAAATTAAATAGTAATTTTCTTAAAATATAAAGATCACTTTATTAATTTCGACAAATCTCATAAATTAAATAGTGATTAATCCTTATTTAATAACAGGAAACTCCTATTAATGAGTTGATTCTTTGATTGAAAGTATGATTTTTGATTCTTTGATGTTGATGCTGAGGAAGGTGCTCAAGAATGTTGATAGTTACCAAATGTTCTTTTTGTGTTGTAGGAAAAAGATGTTGATTAAAACGAGTAGCATGGACATACTCTTTAACTTAGAGTTTGGAAGGGTTTACCAAACTTTTGATGGACTGAGCAAACTTAGATTTGGGTTTTGTGAGAGCATAATAGGGATTAAGAATAGGAAGTTCAGTCAGAGGAATTTTATCATTATTATGATAAGTGATTTCATAAAGATGATCTATTTTATCAGACATTGATCTTTTAAAAAAAATTAGAGGAGCAGAAGAAGAAGGTTGCAATATTTGATCTGAAAAAGACATGATATAAGAGGGTTTCCCTGTTCAGATAAATATGAAATAATCTTTGTTAACCAGACTTTGATACCAATAAGTATAGGAGAGCTCAAACCATGATAATTTTTCAAAATACAGAAAACCTAAATCTAAGTTTGCTCAGTCCATCAAAAGTTTGGTAAACCCATCCAAACTTTAAGTTAAAGAGTATGTGTCAGGCTACTTGTTTTGATCAGCATATTCTTCTTGCAACACAAAAAGAATAGTTGGTAACTATCAACATTCCTGAGCACCTTCCTCAGCAGCGGCTCAGAGAAAGTTATACTCATCTTCATTTTGGAGCTGTTAGATTGGCTCTCACATTTTATACTCAAAAAGAATTACCAACTACATCTAGAATTACTCTTTTAGATTCTGGATTTGCTGATTACCAACATGCTTGTATTGGCACGATGGAAACAACTCTTAATGCTGGCACAGTTTTGATAACCATATTTCCAAACTTTACCATGTCAATCTCAGACCCTCATTTGCTTTCAGCTTTGAAAGTTCAAATACAAATAATTGGTGTTGTTCCTACTTCTCTGACTTTTATGTCTACCCTGCATTATCAGGTTGTGTATCGTATCCAGAATCACTCTCTGGATTTCTCTCTTCCTCAGGGGACAGATGATGTTTTGTTTCTTCATGTTGACTCTAATCAAGTACTCAGTTGTACTTATGTTCCCAAGCATATTCCAAGAGAACAGTTACTCCAGCTAATTCCAGAATCATAGGTTACAACCTATGAACATAATCATACAGCTTCTCTTAATGCTCAGCCTATTCAGTCTGTAGAACCCAGTTTTTCCAGAAAACCAGATGGCACTGTTGAAATTAAATATGAGAAGGCTTCGTCCTCTTCCAGACCATCCTGCTTTTCAACTCCAACAAGTCAATCCATGATGACTCCTTTGGCAGTTCCTATCAAATATTTCTCTGAAAATGGAACACCTGTGTATAAATTTTAGAATTCAGATGGTCATTATTTTTGGGATGTTTGTTCCTATTCTAGATGTGTAAAATCATCTTCTTAATATCCCAGAACAAAAACAGAGCAACAGAGAATGCATGGAGCTTTTGAAGAAGGAAAGTCAAATATTTCCACTTTGGGTCAAACTTTCAACCTTCTGGAAAGTTTGACTATTATGTCAAATATTCTGCTCCACCATCAGCACAGTCTCTTATGCCTAAACCTATAGGATGGGATGATAATGATTATCATAAGGTTCCCCTAAGGTCTCCTCCTCCAGAACCTTCTACCAAAAGACTTGAGTCCAAACTGGATAGAAATTTCCCACAAGAATTGACTCCCATACAAGCCTTGACCAAAAGAATGGAAGATTTACATCAGGAGATTCTTATCTTGGTTCGAACTTCTCAACCTTTCTTTAATCAAGAAAGATAATTAAAAGGCTTAAGAACTCAATTAACTTCTATCCAAAAAATGCAACAACAAGCACAAGGCCAATCAACTTATCCTCAACATTTGTAGCCACCTCAACCAATAATTCCACAAACTTTACCAATTTATCCTTAACCTTTATATAGGCCTCCTCCAATGTTTCCTCCTGAGAAGCAAGACCCACCTTCTCCTTCAGCAAAATCTCAGCTTCCTCCTAAAGAACCAAAACTAAAACAACTTATGATGACAATTGATCAGCCTAATCCTGATCAACCTAATCCCATTACCCCTTTTCTAACCAATCTCACAAATACTTCTCCAGTTTCTCCTCTTCCTATATTCATGAACACTTCAGCCTCTAGATCTGGTAATGAACCTTATGTTCAAGATCCTAATGATATGCAGGGTGAATCAACTCCTGTTCTACCTCGCATTCCTCCACCACAGCAGCCACTACCACCTCTTCCTCCTATGTTCCACCAACATCGTACTCATGCCTCTGACAACAAAAATTGGCACACATTTGATGATGTTCTTCCTTCCCAATGGAGAAATTAAAGTCATGAAATGACTTCTTGGTATATATCTGAACTCCGCAAAGAAGACAACACTTTCAGTAGTGTTTTGGAACAATTTATGTCAAGGATGACAGGATCATTAAGAGAGTGGTGGTATGCTTTGGGAGAATATCGACAGCGAATATTGTTAAATTCAACAAACATTGATGCTTTCATGGCTATTATATATGCTGAATTCTTGGGTAGTTCAACCCATTTTGTAGATCAAGCTCGTCGGGAATTCTTTCAGCTTCAATGTTGTTCTTATAAAAGAATAGACCTGCAAAAACATTTTCAAAATGTAATCAAAAGATATTACATCATTGGTGGGATGGATGATGTTAACCTCAAGCAGGCATACTTGAATTCTTTACCAGAAACATTGGGCAAAGAAGTTTTCCGATATTTAGAACAGACTAATAGTACTCTTCTCAGTACTTCAATTGGAGAACTTCACCATCTTTCACTAAAATCCCTGGATAAACTTTGTAATCAATGGAAATTTTTCTCTAACTTCCAATAGGCAGAAAAAAAAAAAGATTTTCAAGTCGTGTGACAGAAATGATCTTAAAATCAACTGCCCCAATTCCTACAAGGACTGTACTTTCAGAAGTAAGAAGAAACATCATCGTTGTTATCAGCATGAACCTTCACATGCTACTAAACAATCCTCTTCTCACAAGAGGCACAAAAGAAAAAGAAAGTTTTTCAGAAGACAATCTTTTAGAAAGTCTAAAGGAGATCGATGTTATATCTGTGGCAAGCAAGGACATTATGCAAAAGATTGCAAGAACAAGAAAAAAGAAAAAGTCCTTAGCATGATCTTTTAGTTTTTAGGATATGATCCAAATGAAGATCTTGAATCTGTTTATTCTGAAACTGATGATGAATCTCCTGACACCATTTTTGCCATAGACTACTCATCTGAAGATGAGTTTGGTTCTTCTGACTCTGATTCTAATACAGTAGAAGATTTTCACTTTCCCTTCAATGGAATAACCCCATGCTTTGGTTCTGTTATTGTCTCAATATTCCAAATCCAGTTACTAGTTGACAAATATGCCAAACCAATTACTATAGCAGTCCTATTTGATACTGGTGCTGCTTCTTCCATCCTAAATTCCACTATTCTTCCTGCTGAATATTGGCAATCTCATCATCAATCTTTTCAGGCTGCAAATGGAGAAAATCTCTCCACCTATTTGCTCACTAAAAAGATTTCCATTAAATTCTTCCCTGAATTAGTCATTTCTCATAAAATGATTGGTTCAAGCATTTCTGGAAGAGATGTTATTATTGGATGGGATATCATCCATCAGCTTTGGTCTAAACGGCTTTATCCTACATCTGATGGTCTCAGGTTCAAATCCTATTTCCTTCCTTATGTTACTCCAAGGAATTTCTTTCTTCTGGATATCCAATCCATTCAAGAGCAACTCCTCCTGCAATGTTGTGATGAGTCTCATACAAAATTCCTCACCAAATGTAAACAACCATTGTGGCAGAAACCAGAATTCTTTATTTTTTTTACCATTCAAAAGAAATGAAGATATCAATCCTACCAAGGCCAGTTACTCTGGTATGAATCCAGAACATAAAACTCTTGCAGTAGCTGAACTTCAATAGCTACAAGATGAAGGATTAATTGAACCAACAAGTTCACAGTGAGCAAGTCAAGCTTTTTATGTCAACAAAAGAAGTGAACAAGTTCACGACAAATTGAGATTAGTGGTTAACTACAAACCACTGAACTCTTTCCTGGTAGATATCAAATTCCCTCTCCCCTATGTTAACTCACTGTTTGCTAATGTTGCAGATGGTCAAATCTTTTTTAAATTTGATCTTAAAGCAGGATTTTGGCAACTTGGCATAAATCTTGAAGATCACTATAAAACAGCTTTATGTATACCAGATCATCATTTCCAATAGAAAGTAATGCCTTTTGGTCCTAAGACTGCTCCCTCCATATTTCAAAAGGCCATGATCAAAATCTTTCAACCTATTTTGTCCAACTCTCTGGTCTATATTGATGACATACTTCTCTTATCTAAAGATGAAGAATCTCAGCAACAACTTATCCAACAATTCATGGATATTGTTAAATCTTATAGAGCAATGCTCTCCCCTAAGAAAATGATTCTTGCAATATCGCAGATTGATTTTTTAGGTATGAAGATCGAGAATGATAGTTACTCTCTTCAACCTTACATCGGAGAACAACTTCTGAAATTTCCTGATAGTAATTTCACTCAAAAGGAGGTCCAACAGTTTATTGGGATTGTCAATTATATCAGTGTCTTTATGCCTCGCCTTGCTTCAATCATCCACCCTTTGCAAGACGTGTTAAAGAAAAATCCTCCTCCATGGTCTTCCCCTCAAACCACAGCAGTCAAAGTTATCAAAGAGAAAGCACAAAACCTTCCTTCTCTTCAAATTCCCTCCTCATAAGGCAAAAGAATTCTTCAGACAGATGCCAGTGATTCATTTTGGGCAGCTATTCTGTTAGAAGAAAAAGGTAGAGAAAGAAAAATTTATGGTTATAAATGCGGAATCTTCAAACAATATGAGCAACACTATCATTCCACTTTTAAAGAAGTTTTGGCAGTAAAACTTGGCATTGAATAATTTCAATTTCATCTGATTAGTCATTACTTTCTTGTTGAAATGGATTGCACTGCATTTCCAAAGATTTTAGCTTTAAAAGCTAAGATTATTCCAAATCAACAATTGCTTCGATGGGCAGAATAGTTCTCGTCTTATACCTTTGATGTCAAGCATATCAAGGGAAAAATAATATTTTGCCAGACATATTTTCTAGGTCTCTACATCCCTCACCACAATCTATTCCTATTATCAGTGTGATAAACCCTAACCTAGATCCCAATTATTTTCCTACCTTACCACCAAAAATACATTCCCTCATTAGAGACAAAACTATCAAAACCCGAGTTAAAGATCTAATGTTCGAATACCTTTCTCTCACCATTCAAAAACAAGGCCTTCATTCATTTGGCCCTTTATCCATTCACCCTGAATATCCTTTCAATACCTTGTTTCGCTTTGACCCTCATGAAATTTTCACCAAAGAACTTCTATGTTTTCTATTTTATCTCTTAGAATAATATATTATTGGCATCCAGTTTCATGTTCAAACCATCCTTACCTGGTTAGAAGCTTATCAGTATGGATACAGACGCGACATTTCTTACCTTGACAAATAAGATGAATTGAAAAAGACTTTCTTAGAATGATTTCATCCATTACCATGGTGGATAAGTAAATTCAAATTTCTCACCATAGCTCATTCAAATCTTCGCACTAAGGAGTCTGATCTTAGAGTTATTCTTATTTTTAAAAGGCAAGGAATATTCTTTCCTTCAAGAAGATATGAATATTTCTCTACAGTTCAAGAATACTCTTTGAACCCTTTTGACCTGGTCAATGATTGGGAAGCTTACCTTAAAGAATTTCGAGAATTTCAAAGAAAAATATCTGAAATAAACATGTCAATTCTTCCTGCTATTTGGCCAACCATACAAGATGAAACTCCATGGGATTCAATCCCAAAAGATTTTTATTACAAGCTTCAAAAGGATGCCCAGATATTTTTCCATAAGTTTTTTCCTCTAGATGCAGTTACACCAGTGGATAATTTAGATCCAACAGATCCTCATACATGGACTTCTCTCACCTTAGGCAGAACAACCCAGAGTTTGGGCATTAATGTTTGCTATCCTGAATTCACTCCTGAAGGCCAAGATTTAAGAAGAAAATGGGTTATTGAAAGTGCTTCTTATAAGCCCAGTTCATCCAGACCTAGTTCTTCCAAAAGGCCCAGCCCATCTACTAACTCAGGTTCCTCTTCTCGGGCCCGTCTTGAATTATCCTTGTCTTTGGACAGTCAACAATCAGTATTCCCTTACTTTCCCGATTCTCAAGATCCTTATGAGCTGGAAAGTTATGACCCAACCTTATGGTGGAAAAGACTAGGGATGTCATTTGATCCAAATGATTCTGAAGAGTCTGGCCCAGAGTGCAATCTAAGTACTCCATAATCAAGACAGCCTAGGATTATTACTCTACTTTAAATAAAGATTGTCTGTTACTTTATCTTCTTTTGAGTATAAACTGTACTCTTTACTTTATGCTTTTATCTCGTGATCAGTCAGTATTATTCACTAGTTTTCTGTATTATTTTTGTCGGTTTTTATCCTCCTCTTATTATAAATAGAGGAACTCTCTTCATTGTAATATATCAGAAAAATCTAATAAAATTGTGTGTTTATTAAAATGTTCTTCTAAAACTCTCACTCTTTCCCTTAGTAGGATAAACATGCTATAACCTATTCAAAGTGATTAAAGTATACTCTATGGTTACCTTTTCTGGAAGGATCCTCCATATCAGAACTTATTTTCTAAATCGTGATCCTGTTTGAACAAGTTTGTTCATTCTATGATAATAATTAAGATTCATTGATAATAAAACTAGCCCCACTATAATAATAAAGTCATGTTTTTCTATTATTACTTGATTCAAAATCTTTGTTAGTATTTATAATAGGAGGTAAATTAATAAAACACCTCTAATTTGATTGTATTTGCTATATAATTAGTAAGGATATTTTTATAAAGTCATATATGGAAGTCATATTTGCTTAGCTGACAGTATATAAGTCAGCTTTTATTTCTTGTAATGTATAGATGATCAAAATAATTCAGTAATTTTTTTTTTTTCTAATTGAGCGACATAATCTTAATCTTGAACAGTTTTAATAGCTGCTTGAATTTCTTCAATTTTGGCGCCTTTAGATAGCATAACCATCTACAGAGTTTGGTCTCCCAAATATATAATTCTAGTTCCGCCCTTGATTGGTGTATACTTTGACATATAATCAGAAGCAAGAAATAAAAAGTTTCACATGTCATTTTTTTCACTTTTTTAAGAAATTAAAATTATCCTTAAAAAAAGAAAACAAAATTGAATTTCTTTTCATTGACTCGTGTGCTTTAATTATGGTTATTAAAATAAGACCAATCCAATTGGTTTAATAAAAAAATTAAGAATCGGTTCAAATTTCAATCAGATTAATCATCATTTATCCTACTTAAAATAACCGATGAATCGGTTGAATTTTCGATGAACCGATTAATCCGGATCAGTTCTACCTTATTAATTTTTATTTTAATTTTACAATCAAAACGACATTATTTTTATCGAGCTAAAACGATACGGTTTTGTCTTAAAAAAGAACACAAAACCTATTAGTAAACTTTCATAAAAAAAAAAAAAAATAGCAAACTAAAAGCCCTCGCCCAAAACAAAACCTATCACTATCAGTAGTCATGTCGTCCAGCTCGCCATCGCCACTTTCTTCCTCCAGCAGTCCACGCCGTCGTCCAGATCACGGTCCTCTCCTTCTTTTCAGTTCACGGTTTCACTCTTCACTGCAGGTTCCTTTTTATCTTTTTTTTTTTTTAATTTAATACTCTAAAACCGGTAATGCTACTGGGTTTCACTATGAGTTGGATTTAATTTGGTAACTGCTATTGAGTTGGTAGATGCATTGATTTCATGTTTTTCTTATCAATTTGAGAAGCCACAAAAAAAAAAATCAAAATAAATATATTGGATTTAATTTGCAAAATATATAATTGCTACTGTTTTAGCTAATTAATCAATTAATTCTCACATATATATTTATCTATAGCTTGCTTAATTGCATACTTTCTATTAATTGTTCCATTCATAATATAGATTAATTATCAAATAATATTATTATTTGAAAAATGTATAGATTAATTTTGAAGTTGATAGTTTTTGTTCATGATGAGAGTCAACCATAGGATGATATTAAATTATTTACTTATTATGTTTATTTTAAAATATTTATTATTTGGAAATATTTGTTTTGAATTCTTATGTTTTGGATATTATTATATTTAGATATTATTTGAGATATTATAATGTTTGAATATTAATTGAGATATTATTATGTTTTGTAAACATAATCTATGAATGGTATTATTTAGATTTTATGTTGGGTTATACTTAACATATTATTATTATTTTATTGTTTTAGTCATAATTATATTATATTTATTTATATATAGATAATACATGTCAAATTATATATATATATATATATATATATATATATATATATATATATATATATATATATATATATTTTATTCAATTTCGATCGAACATCTGATTTTCTGTTTTCACCTATTTTTTGACCGGACCGAATATGAGAATATTGGTTTTAGGGAAATATTATTTTATTTTTATTAATTCAAACGTATTTTGTTTTAATTTAATAATTAAATAACTCAAATCTAAAAAATATTAAATTATTTAATCTCTCCATATGTTAGTGTTTTGTTTATAATTGAACTACACTTTTATTCATGCTTTGAGACTTCTTCTATGATTGATTATATATATATATTGCATGTTAAGTATTTGTTTATTAAATTATAAGTTTTTTACTATATATTTTAATCATTTATATTATTTTTTAAAAATTTTAAAACATAATATAATATAATTTTTAATTATTATATTTTAAAATATCTCAATGCTTCAAAAATTTTATATTTTTTATTAAAATTATAATATGAATTAAAAATATTAATTTTTTAAAATAACAAAAACTAAAGTGTTTATCATAGTAATTTATTCTTAGTGAGTTTGTGATAAATTTTTTTAATACAACTGTTAGTTTTTTAATTCTCAACAATTGTATAATAACATTTGATTACTAACAGTTGTTAGCTATTAGGTAGTCAAATAATTGATATTTGCAAAAGTTTTGAATCAAAGGTTTTTTTTTAAAAAAAAAAAACTTCAATTTTTTTAATTAAAAATATTAAATTATTCGCTAAAAATAATATTTAAATAAAAATAAATATTAATATTTATCCTTCATAGTTATTGAATAAAGAAACAGCTAACAACTAATAATAATTTTATCAAATATTTGCAACAATCAGCTATTGCATGTTAAGTATTTGTTTATTAAATTATAAGTTTTTTACTATATATTTTAATCATTTATATTATTTTTTAAAAATTTTAAAATATAATATAAT
>CANXYC013047303.1:0-44132 GCA_948193065.1 Aleurites moluccanus | reverse complement strand
GACAATAAAGATATCTGGGAAAAACTTGGTCTCCTATTAATGGATTCTAGATATCAGTAATTAAAACTCATGATATGCTCAATTTATTATTATTATTACTATTATTACGTTTGCTGAATGTAATAAATTATATATATATATTAATCCAAGTCAAAAGTATATATATATAAAATTTATTTTATATATTAAATGACAAAAATAATTTATATATTATATAATTATCATTTATATTTTATTAAATAAACTATATAAAATAATTTGAAAGTTTCAACCATGCATAGCAAATTGGCACTGATTATTACATAACTCATGTATAATAATTCAATAAAATTTATGTTTAAAATAAATTTTCAAGTGATACAATTAATTTAAATTTTATTAGTTAAAATAATTAAAAAGTAAAAAAAAAATATTTATTCTTACATTGAAAGAGTAATTCTAATTTAAGGACGAGTATTTTTTAAATTTTAATAGTAAATTTTATTAAATGGATTGAATTCTATGAAAATTTTTTATTTTAGCATAATTTTAATTTTTTTAAATTAATAAAATTAAATTCTTGTAAAATTGGAATTTCAAATGAAAGCTGTATACAAAACTGCATAATCTTATTATGTTATATTATATATTCTATAAAACTCTTGGAAATAATTTGTAATTCTACATTATATAAGATATAATTAATGTAATGGTCCCTTGTTGATTAATTCATGGTTGTTTATATCCTCTATTAGGCACAGTTAAATTTTGTTAGGATTAGGGAAGCTGACTTTCCATTAAAAGTTAATTAATGACCATCTCCCACGACCAAATTAGACATAAAATTTTAAGGAGTAAAAAACAATATTAAACAAAATGTTTAAATTAATAAGAGAATATGAATAATTTTTTAATTTTAAATATTATATTTATATATTAAATATACACATATAAAAATATGTATAAAGAGTATATATAGAAAATAAAAAAGGTAAATATCTTGTAGTTTAGCGATTTATTAATTAGAGGTCTGAGCTTTTTTTTCTTGATACTTTAGTCACTATGGTTTCCTCCATTAGTCATTTTAGTGACATTCATCCTAATACTCTTCTATTTGCTTAGGTTGAAAATTATTTTTCATTTTTATTTTTTAACGTGGTCGTCACGTATCATTCCATGTAGCAACTATAAAATCCATTCTTTTCTCAACCAAATTAAAACATCGTTTTTTACCCATTAGCAATTATTTTCACTTATTATTTAAAATTCTCAAATCATCAAAAGCTATAGGCACACAATTTTCCCTCATTTGGAAATCTTTATTGTTTGTTTACAAATCAACAAATTTAATTTGATAAGATCGAAGAGAAATTGAAGAAGATATAAATTGATTACATTTGATTTGAGTGATACTGAACAGAGGTGAAGGTTTAATATAGTTACTTTTCAATTATTATTTTTTATATGAACATAAGATATAAAAATAAATAAATAACTTTCTTGTGGGTCAATGTATGTAACAAAACTTTTTACATGGGGTATTTATATTCGTTTCGAGTATGATTGTGAGAAATGAGTTTGGATATTAATGGTGCTACGTTTAGTCAAGTTATTCTATCGAGTCTGTGCGTAGTAATTTTCTATAACGAGTTATATATATATATCATTCTTCAAATGTTAGTGTTGTTTTTAATATGTAATTTATTTATTTGTGCTTAATTTTTAGAGAAATGATAATTACTGTTAACTTTCGTATTTATCATGGTGGTCACTATGATAGTCCTGATACTATGGTTTATGTGGAGGAAAGATAGACTATATCTACAATGATAGACTATATCTACAATTATGATATTGATTATATTAGTACATTTGAAATGTTTCAGTTCGATATTGCAGGATGATATGTTAAAAGATGTAGAGTTTGGTATAAGATATGTAGCTTAAATGGTCCCATTTCTTTGGAAGAAGTGAAAGATGATAAATATATAAATAACATGTTGATGTATAATGAGAGTTTCAGAATGATTGATATATATTTTGTTGAAGGTGAAGGCCAATAGCTTTGAATACAACAAATGTTGTATTTGATGAGGGAGAGAGGCTTATTGATGGGACATAGGGGTTGAGTGATTTTAAAATAAATAATGTGGAGGGTGAAAATGACAATGTAAGTGAGTATGTGAGTGACAATGAGAATGTGAATGAAAATAAGAATGTGGAGGGTAATGGTAATGGTAATGATATTGTGGTGTGAAATAAGATTATGGTGAGCATTGGCAATGAGGAGGCTAATGGTGATGTAGAGGGCAATGTTAATGATAATGATAAAGGTAATGAGAATGTGGAGAGTAGTGGTAAAGTGGAGGAAAGTGGTGATATGGAGAGTAGTGGTGAAGTGGAGGGAAGTGGTGATATGGAGGGTAGTGGTGAAGTGGAGGGAAGTTGTGATATGGAGGGCAATGTTGATATGGATAGAAGTGATGAGGAGGGCAGTGATGATGTGGATGGTAATGATGATGTGGAAGGCAATTATATGGAGGGCAGTGATGTGGAATAAATTGATAATGTGGAAGGCAATGACGTGGTGGGCATTGATTCAAAAATAGATTATATATTAACAGAAGAAGAGAATGAAAGCTCATTTTATTATGAGCCTAGTTGGATATATGATGATTTGGAGGGAAATGATAATGACACATTTAATAATGTCACGTCTGGAGTAGCTGCAGTTCATGAGGAAGCCAAAAACGTAGGTGTTGAAAATATAGGTGCTTAGAATGCATAGGCAGAATTGAGTGCTGACTTAAATGAAGTTGATTATATTAAATTTTGTGAGGATATGATAGATAGTGATTATCTAAATAGTTTGAAGGGTAGCGATGATGACAATGAAAGATATTCAGATTTTGATGAAAAATCAAACGTGCATGACCCATAGTTATGTAAAGGGATAAAATTTACAAATTTCAAGGTATATATTAAAACTTTGACAGAATGGGCATTAAGGAGAGGTTTCCAGTATTATTTAAGCAAGAACTCTTCAAAAAGAATAACAACAATTTGCAATAATAAATGTGATTTTAAGGTACATATTTTTGTAGTTGGTGATACTACTGTTGTTAAAATCGGATCAGACCGATCGATCGAATCAAAAAAATCAAAAATTGAACCATGAATCGATCCGGTCAGCCCCAAAAATTTGTAACCAAAAAAAGATTAAAAAACCGATGAATTGGTCGAACCAGACTGATTTTTTCAGTTCGACAAGTCAGAATTTAAAAAAAAAATTAATTTTTTTATTTTTTTTTTTTTATTTTTATCAAAAATAATAAATGTCAAATTATATATACATATATATGTATACTAAATTTTTCCAGTTTTACCAGATCGACTCCAGTCGAACCTCTGACCCTCTGACCCTCTGCCTTCACCGGTTCTTTAACCGGTCTAATTTTAAAAACATTGGGTGATACTAATACATTTGAAATCAAGACTTTCATACATGTTCACAAATGCTATAAGGATTGGAACAATTACATTGTGAACTCTAGTTATTTAGCTGAGAAATTTTTAGAGGAAATCAGAGATAACCCCAACTGGGATGTGACGGCAATGCAACGATATATATAAAGGTAAATAAAAGCTGAAGTATCCCTAGCTGTAAGTTATAAAGCTAAAAAGAAGGCCAAACAGACCATAAATGGAGAGGTGAAGTAACAATACAAAAGACTATGGGATTATGCAAATACCATTAGAGCAACTAATCCAAGGGGTATGGTGAAGCTTGAGACTGAGCAAGTACTAAAGAGTGTGTTGGATGGAGAAGAAGAAATTGATAATATTGTTCACATATATGTTCCTATTCTCCAGTACATGTGTGTGAAATTTGCAACTCAAAAGCAAGGTTTTTTTTCTGGTTTAAATCCATTCATTAGTCTTGATGGATGTCAATTAAAAACCTCAATGGGAGGGCAGTTGTTGTGTACAATGGCTAGGGATGGTAATGAAAACATGTTCCCTTCAGTCATTACCTATGTTGATGTAGAAGACAAGGCAAGCTGGATTTGGTTTTTGAAACTTTTATTTGAAGACTTTGGGTCACCCGAAGAGACTGGCTATGTCTTCATGTCAGACTAGGAAAAAAGTAATTTATATATAGTGAATTATATTGCTATTAGTTTACTGTTAGTTTGCTACATTAATTTATGTTTTAATTAGTTTGCTACATTATGGTGAATTAGTTTATTGCATGCATTATGTTTTAATTTACTATTATTTATGATATTTTCCATTTGCATCCATCTGTTTCAGGATCTAACTGAGGCATTTGCTCAAGTAATGCCAAGATTAGAACATAGGTTTTAAAAAGTTTTTAAAGGTTTAGAATATAAAAACTAATATTAATTACAACAATTAATAAATAATTAAGGACCTTCCCTTGGTATATTTCATTTAAACATTAAAGCAAACATGTCCAATACCTATTGATGCCTAAAAGTAAATTACACATTATGGCAAGAACAAATAGCCATTAACTTTTGGCTTTTCCACATATAACAAAAGAAATAACAAAACCTAGCAACATAATATCACTATGATCCAATTACAAGTGTTTTCCTGTTTTATCCTATCATCAATCAACATCTTCTCTTTCCCACTCAACTCCAACTGAGACTTCCTAACCTCCATTTGGGAATTAAGTAATTCAAACTCCAATTTATTTATTTTTATTCAAGCTGCATTTTTTCATTTCTATTTCAACTTATCTTGCTCTACACACGATAATCTCATCCTCATAAATTGTTATCTTTGATATCAGAAGGGATAGCACTTCAATAGCTCTATCACATATTCTTAGGTCAATCTATTAAAAAAATCTACATTTTGTACATGTATGATAATGCACACAACCTCTTAATCTTCTCCCAATCATTTTCTTTTTTCATGAAGTTCTCACATATGCTACTAACCCACATTCACATCTAGAGACTCTGTTATATTCATCTTCAAAGTTTGTGCTATCAGTGTGTGACAAACTTGGTGATTGCATTGACGAAGATGATGCTTACATTCCTATTGCAGATTAACGAGTTTTTTTTTATTTTTGATTGGATTTTATGAAGATGTTCGGGATTTTTGTTTAGATCTAGAGTTTTTATATTTTCTCTTCCAAAGAATGTTAATAGGTAAAAAATGACATGTCAATTTATTTAAGAAAAAAAATAAATTTTCCAGTTGTCACGTGATGTGACACATGGCGGCAACATTAAAAAATAAAAAATAATAATTTTCATCTAAACATATATAACGACGTTAGAACAAATATCATTAAAATGATTGACAGAAAAAACCACAGTCACTAAAGTGTTAGGAAAAAAATTTAGACCTTAATAAACTGCTAAACTATAGGATACTTACCCCTAAAATAAAATGCTTTGAATTTTGGCGCCATTTATATATTTTTTAAAAATATATATATACAAAATATAAATAAAAAAAAAATTAAGAATTTGATTGTTGGATTGATAAAATATTTGAATTGACAATATTATTTAATATTTGAATAAATTTCACGTGTATTTTAATCATAAAAATTTTAGGACAATTAAATGACATTTCAAAATTATTTTTATTAAGAATATCTAAAATATTATATTTAAAAAAAAAAAAATCAACTTTAATGATTTTGTACATCATGGATCGCTACCAAGCCATGACATGTTCCTACTGAATGAGGCGTTCAATGATAAATAGGAATTTAATAAATATTAAAGTGATAAAATTTATTTAAATTTTATTATTTGAAATAATTATAAAGTAAAAGAAAATATTTATCCTTATAAAGAAAGAGTAGTTTTAATTTTAATGTGAATATTTTTAATTTTTAATGTTAGATTTCATTAAATGGATTTAATTTAAAATTTTTTTGTTTTGATAATATTTCAATTTTTTTAATTATTTATTTTTAACTGAAAAATTAAATTTTATTAATTAAATTTTTTCAAATATAAAAATTAGCAAAATAAAGTTAATTAAATTGAATTTTTGTAAAATTTGATAAAAAAAATTATACATAAATAAATTGTGTGTAATTTATTTTGTCTTATTACGTAATATTATATATTCTATAAAAGCTCATGCTTCTTAGAATTAATTTGTATTTATACAATATAGGCTTTTTTTAAGATAGAATTAATCTGTGGTCCCTTGTTGATTAATTTATGCCCTCAATGCTTGCCTAATTAGTTATTAGGCATAGTTAAATTTGTTAGGATTAGGAAAGCCAAATTTCCATTAAAAGTTAATTAATGACCACCTCGCACGGACGAGATTAAATATAAAAATTCAAGAGAGTCAAATACAATATTAAAAGAAATTTCAAGTTAATAAAAAAAATATTGATAAGTTTTTAATTTTATAATGTTATATTTATATTAAATATATGCATATAAAAACATGTATAAAAAACATATTTATAAAATAAAATATTTCAAAATTTTAGGATAGTTTATATATATTTTAAAAAATAAAAATAATTTTTTAAGAATTTGGAGGGTCATACACACCTCCACATTTAATTATTTATGTCCCCTGACACCATGACTTCTGATATGGTGGCGCTGCCAAACCTTCCACCGTTACAGCGGTGGACATCAACCTTTTTTTTTTTTTTTTTGAAAAAAGCATCTTTCATTAAGAAGAAGAAGAAGAAATTACATTGAAAGCAATTAAAGATTTCAGTTCAACTGGAAAGTTTGACAGTCATACAAACTCTTTGTTAACAATAGTAAGACCCATTTTGGCTAAAACATTAGCAAGTTGATTAGTCTGTCTACAGACATGTGAAAAAAAAATGTAGAAAACATTACAGCAATGACCCAAACAAGAATTTTTCATATTTGATTGAGAAATAGTCTTAGTAATGGTAAAATTATCACTTTCCACTGTATCAAATGTGTATTCTAAATCCAAAGCCATTTTTAACCCAAATAAAATAGCTTGAGTTTCTGCTGTCTCCACCGAACAAGATGTGGAACTCCACTTTGATCCAGCAGCTAATACCATTCCATTATGATCTTTGCAAATTATACCCAGTCCAATACCTGCACTTCCAAAGACAGTTGTATCGGTATTAATTTTGATAACCTTACCGTAAGTCTTTGCCATGGTCCTTTTCTAGGTACACTCGGTGAAATGGTGGAAGCATAGGAGTATTCTTGATATTCATAAAGGAGGGTACAAGCTCGGAAAATTAATTATGTTACGTATTATATGCACATTAATTAATTATATAGCGAACACATTTTATCAGTTTGATTTAAATTGAATTGAAATTTAAAAAATTAAATCAATTGAATTAAATTTTAAAAATTAAATCAAGTTAAATTTTAAATCAAATCAAATTTTAATTTAATAATATTAATTGAACCAAATTAATATATTTTTATTCGTTAATTTGGTTATTTTAATTTTTTTTAATAAAATATATATAATTCGGTCAGTTCGATTATTTAAGATTTAAAAAAAAATGGAATCAAATAGACTAAATTTTACAAAAAAAAAAAAAAATACTAAAATTTAGATTGAATCAAACCAAATTAACTCAATTAAATTCAGTTTGGTTCTATTTTTAGTTAATATGTTCTTTTTTCCCACCCGTAAATTATTTGTTCTGAACAATTTTTTTTATAATAGCTATATATTTTTCTAATGTAATTAAATTATATTTGAATCATATATATATATATGTTTTCAAAATAGAAAGCGATTCAATTCAAAGTAGTTATTTCAGTTATTAATTATATTTAAATAATTTTCATGATGAAACATAATGCAATTTCTTAACATTTTCAACATTATTTGTGAATTATTCATGAATGTTTATTTTTTCTGTTTTTATATTAAATAAGTCTTAAATATCTTTAAATTGAGATGTTTATAGATTTTTTTTTTTAAAAAAAAATAAAATTGAGGTATAAAATTTCAATGGACAAAAACTAAACAAATTTTTGAAATTCAGAAATGAATTTTGCATTTCATGATAGAAAAGTAAAGAAAAAAAAGAGTTGGGTAAAAAAATTAGCTTTTTCAATGGGATGCTATCAACCTAAAAAAGAAATAATCTTATCAATCATAAAATAGAGTGAAATATCTCTGATTAAAAAAATAATAATAATAAATTGCAACCTTATTTATTTATTTGTTTATATTTAACATTTATACATATGTTAATTGGTTACCAATCCCTTCCAGCTAGAAAATATGTTGAAAATTTACTTTTTTTTTAGTTGTATTAATTTATCACCGGTATTAGAGAAACTTATTATTTTGGATACATAAATATAATATAGCTGTAATGTTGTTTAATTTTTTTAAAAATCATTCAGTATCCGAAATTTAATAAATTTTGATTAATCTAGATTCGAACTGCAACAGTAATATATTTTTATTAGTTGATTTTATGTAAAAAATTTAGTTTCAAAAAATTTCTATTTTTCCAATACTCAAAAATAACTTATCATCTCTAACTACCTAATATTAGAAGTGTTTTTTTTTTACCTTATTCTTTAAAAAAAGAAAAGCAAAGATAAAATAACATCATTTCCCTTTTAAAAAATTATACTAATTTCATCTCTCCAATTTAATTAAGAAATAAAGATTTAATTTTTTATTATTGTGTTTGATAATTCAATTTAATTCAGCGCTTAAAATTAAAATTTTTAACACTTAATTAAATTAATTTAACCTCTTATATTAGGAAGGAAATAAGAAAGTGATCATTTAATTATATTCATTCATTTTCAATATTTCCTTTCATGTTATGTGATTTTTTAAATTTATTGAAATTATATTATATAGTATGATTAACTTAAATAAAACATACACAATTGTGATGAGACTGAAAAAAAAAAAACTTTTACCAATCTTAGAATAAATAATAATTTATAATTAAATATAATTCTTTTAAAAACAGTAAACATAACCATTCATGTGTTTATTTAATGGAACATGTACATATATAATCCATGCGTTAAGTAAAAAAAATTACTATAAGAAAATCATATCTTAACCAATAATATGAGAAATAAATAAATTATTAATCAAACCTATTTATTGAATTTCATGTGTGAATATACAATATATAAATAAACAATTTTAATCAATGGATTTTTATTAAAAAATTGTAAATGAATTAAGAAATATTTATACAAATATTTTTAATAATTAAAATCATAAAAAATAAATACAAAAATAATACTAAATTGTTAATTTTATATATATATATATATATATATATATATATATATATATATATATATATATATATATATATATAATTTTTATAAAACTCAATTATTTATTTGCTTTTAAGGAAAGAAATACTCAATGGGAAAAGTTAATAATAAACCATTTCTCATTTATTTTTACAATAGAAAAAGAAAAATTGTAATGGCCCACCTTATAAGGTGCAAAAGCCTAAGATTTTAAGCAACGGACAAAATCTCTGGAAGCAGCTCCTAGGTTTTTTCGCTCCTACACGGCAAAAGCAGCTTGTCACACTCTCTCTCACATTGATTAACTTGCCATCGAACTCTATAACTTTCCCAAGCTCAAGACCAATCCCCCCTTGCATGTCTGTTGATCAAATCCACATTTGGAAATCCCTTTTAAACACTTTATATTTCCCTTCAATTAAAGCTGCCAAATTTCCTGAAAGCCAGAAACTTTGAACAGATCTATTGCTTAACGCTTCTCTCATTTATTAAAAATTCAACCTTTTATAAACCCGTACTGGTGATTCTCCTTCTCCATCTCACATGTTACATGTTGTTCTATATCTGCCAAAATTCTTATGAAGGAGAATGCTAATTTGATTATTCAAATTTCTTTCTACCATAATTCCCTGTTTCTCACATACCTATTCGGTAAAGTTACCATAATTCCCTGTTTCTCACATACCTATTCGGTAAAGTTATTATTTTTTTTCCTTCTTTGTTCTGATTTTATTCACTGAACTTTAATGCCTTGATGGATTTTGTTTTCCAGAATCAATTGAGCAAAACCCATATGGCAGTAACCAAAGTTGGTTGATTCTTTACTCTCTTTATAAAAATATGCTTTTGGAGTAGGGGCAAGGAGAACTTTATTACGTCGTTAGGAGATTTTTATTAATGCCTATAAAGTGTTTTAGGATTTAATTCTTTTGAATATACAATTCCCAGAATTGTGATTAAGATGGCACTGGAGAATGGCAAGGAGCCTAGTATCACTATTAGATTGAATCAAAATAGACCTCTGCCATTGAAACTTATTCAATTTATTTTGTTGTTTTTGGTTCTGGGTCTTGGAGTTTCGATCATTAGTATGTATATGTTTCGATATTTTGGAATCCAAAATATACCTGCTGTTGCCAGGTCCAATATCATTTATCCTTGTTTTGAAGAACCAAATGATTTAGAGAACTGGATTAGGCCTCCATCAAATTTGTTGCATAAGATGAATGATTCAGAGTTGTTTTGGCGTGCTTCATTTGTTCCTCGAATAAAGGAATATCCTTTTAGGAGAGTTCCAAAGATTGCCTTCATGTTTTTGGTAAAGGGACCATTGCCATTGGCACCTCTTTGGGAGAGATTCTTCCAGGGACATGAGGGGCTTTTTTCGATCTATATTCATTCATTGCCATCTTTTGTTGGAAATTTTACGCCATCATCAGTGTTCTACAAGAGACAAATCCCAAGTCAGGTATTTGCAATTTTTTTCTTCTTAAAATATGTATGATCATTGTGCTATTTTATCATAATTATATCTAGATTCTGTTAAATTATGTATTTTCTTTACTAAGAAATCTTAAAAATTTCAATAATTTGTGAAAAAAAAGGTTGCTCTGGTAAAAAAAAAAATTTACTTGTTCCAGGTGTGTGGGACATTTGTCAATTATTTTTTTCAGAAATAATGAACGTCAGTATCTGGTGTAGCCTTTGGAGATGGCTGTTAATAGAATTCTCGATTTTGATTTATTGTTTGTTGAGTGCTTCATGATAGGTCTTAATTTTGTCTGGGATACAGTTGAAAGTTGGATTATTTTATTCATGGTTCTACTTTTAAAATCTTCATTTCTGATAGCCTTTTCAATAAGTGATTGAGTTGATGTCCTGTAGCATCGAGGCCCGCTTGCTCATTTCATACCTTTTTTTCCCTCTATTTTAAGGCCCCTTCGTTTGTTTATGCTGCTTTACCATCATTTTTTTTGGTAATCACTCGAATGAAATAAATGGAAAACAGAGCACAGAATTAAAACAAATATTGGTTTTTCTACAATCCTATTCTCGAGAAAAAGCAGCTTTCTCTTATATGTGCCTAGAAGATGTTGGGGGAATGATGTCTTCATTCTAAAGTGGTTGGTCTTTATTAGATGGTTTGCTTGGCAAAAGTCACAGAATTGTTAATTTATAGCCCTAATGGTTGGTTGTTCAGTTATTCCTTGGGCATTTTTGTTGATTTAGTGGGAAAGTCTGGCAACAGAGTGTTTTTAGAAAATATAGCAATTGAATTAAGCCTATGTTGAGAAAGGATTCATTGGTCTTGGAATAGATGGTAAAGGGATTGGATTTTTCCCAAAAATTGCAATTTGCTTGATGCTAAATAAGAGTGCACTATCCAGAAGAGAATTTTGTAGTTCAGCTTTATTGATAGGATTACTACTTTAGCTAACCTATAAGTCAAGAACAAAGTTTCTGTGAGCTTGTTAAGTACTCGATGTAGGAAAAATCATATAAACATACAATTTTGAATTTCTTCCTTTCTTGTTCATCATAGAAGAAGTGCTGAAACCATTAGATTTATGCAGACAAAGGGTTAACTGTAATTATGAAGCTAGCAGAACCATGATCGTCATGTTCATTCAGTAGTCTTTGAGGTATCCTTGAAAGTTTAACTTTGTTGTTAACATAATTCTGTAATAAGTGTAATGCATTGTAATTTACAGTTGCCTGTGGAGTTATTTAAAAGAAATGTAACTGTAACATGAATGCATGGTTATGCTTGAGCTTTACCATTATAACTGATATCATGACCTCAATTATGCAATAGGAAATTAACGTTCCAAATTTTTGAAAGTTGGAGTTTCTGCCACTATTGTCCTTCCTGTTATGTCATTCACTTGTGAACAAATATCTGTAGCATCTTGGTTTTCCATGAAGCATTCAAATGAGGATATTGAGATATATTTGTCAAATCAGTTTGAGAGTCTTTCTCTTCCTGCAATGCTGCATTATAAGATGTGTTAATAGCAGTAAATTTTAACGGATTGACTTTCTTTGTATTTTGTAAAAATTGAAAAAGACATTTCTATTAATTGGATGGGAATGTCACTTATCCACTTCTAAACATGGTTTATCGTGCTGGTTAAGAATTCAGTAATAAGTACTAATGTTAATTATTTTTTTCAATTTTTCCTTCCAAAATCAGTTTTTCCTTGGTGACTGAATCACTTCAGATGCTTATCTTATCTATTGAGCATGTTTTTGACTATAGAAAAGTGGGGTCACATTTAATTCTTAGTGTCTGTTTGGAAAGGGTGGAAAATGGAATACAGGATCTCTGATTTCGGCCTCAGTAATAAAGAGGGCAAAATTGAGTTGCTTCATGAATCATCATATCATTGCTGGCATAGATTTTAGGCTGTGGTTATGGTGATTGAAATGAACAAAAAATGGCACTACTGCAAATAATTAATGCCATGCTACATGCCTGTAGAATGTATCAGTTAATGTCAGTGTCTCTTTTGCTTTAACGAGTTTTTAATCTCTGATTCTCAAAGCCTTATAAAAATGTTATTTCTTTCCTTTTATTCTCTGCTCGCTGGATTGTTTAGTGATATTTCTTTAATTTTTTTTTTCTATAAAGAGAAACTTTTGGAGAGGGCTGTGAATCATACTTGCATTCTCTACCCAAACTCCTACTCTTCCTAATCACTTGAGGTACCTTATGTTTTTCAGCACTTGAATGTGTGTGAGGACTTGTGGCACTCAATAGGAAAAGAAACTTCTTTGTAAAACGGAGAAAAATAAGTCATGTGAATTTTCTCTCTTGTATTGTAAAGACAGATTTTTCTACCATTTTTTTTATAGAAAATATGGAAGTAGTTCTTTTAACCCTTTTTGAGGAGGAAATGTAGCCAGATTAGCTCATGGAAATTGTAGCCACGCTCTTCAGAACTTTCTATAAAAAGTGTGTGCTTTTTTGTTTAGAGCATGTAACTTATCAAAGCTGCTGTTGAATGGTGATCATGTTTAGCAAGTCCATTTTAGCAACAGCTGCTTTAGCTCTTCAGTATATTTGGACAGGCTTATTTGAAATTATGATTGTGATTATTTTGATTCTGTGCAGGTGGTGGAGTGGGGAAGGATGAGCATGTGCGATGCCGAAAGGAGACTCCTAGCAAATGCATTACTTGATATTTCCAATGAATGGTTCATCCTACTATCTGAGGCATGTATTCCTCTCCATAATTTTAGCATTATCTATCGCTATATTGCAAGATCACGGCACAGTTTTATGGGTTCGTTTGATGAACTCGGTCCGTATGGAAGGGGGCGCTATAATTGGAATATGCAGCCTGAGGTCACACTTGAACAGTGGCGTAAAGGATCTCAGTGGTTTGAAGTGAATCGGAGACTCGCACTTAACATAGTTGAGGACTCCACTTACTACCCTAAGTTTAGAGACTTTTGCCAGCCAGCATGTTATGTGGATGAGCACTATTTCCCTACAATGCTGAGCATACAACTTCCACATCTATTGGCAAACAGAACACTTACCTGGACAGATTGGTCAAGGGGTGGGGCGCATCCAGCTACATTTGGAAAGGCTGATATCACAGAGGAATTCTTTAAGAGGATATTTGAAGGACAGTCATGCACCTACAATAACCAGCCAACAACTTTATGCTCTCTGTTTGCAAGAAAGTTTGCTCCAAGAGCTTTAGATCCTCTGTTAGGTTTAGCATCTAAAGTTTTTGGATTTTGATATAGGCATATGGTTGTTTAGATGCATACTTTGAGGAAGTGTTAACCAGGGCATGAGAATTTAGTTGCTAGACTAGCCCAGTCTATGTTAGATCTGGGTGATCTATTTCAAATGAGTTAATAGGGTATTTATTTACAACACATATGTCAAAGCATTTCAGATGTATAGTTATTCAGTTCCTAAACCATAGTACTATTTAACATCTTTAATAATATCATAATTTTTCTCCATTTTGACTCTCAGTTGGATGTATTTACTCGTATTTTTTGCACATCTATTAACATGGGGAGAGTTTTCACACTTGTTAGTTTGTTGAAGTTATCAAGTATTCGAAAAATCTCCAAAATATTTAAAGTTTCAGACATAAGTGATTGATTAAAAATTTAAAAAGAAAAATCTCAATGAGGGAAGCTCTTAACGATGCAATATATGACCATTCTTGATGCAACTCTTAAAACAAGAATAAAGCACAAAAATTGGTGTGGGCAGGTGAGGTTGGTCCTACAAGGCTGCGACACTAGTAGGTAAGCCGTTATGCATGAAAGTGCTTTGTCCAATTCTTTACCAAACACCAAGTGATCACTGTCTGTGAAAGGCAAATTCTTCGTTATGATGGATTCAGTAGCAAGTAATTTTCAGGGAATCTATAAAGAACGTTATCTGAGGCCTAAGTTCATGCTCTTAGATTTACATTGCTATCCACCTTTTTCCTCTTTTGGTATTTCTATTCAAATGATCCTTACTATAGGATTTGGTTTTGATATTGATAATCAGGCCATTCAGGATTGTCTCCCCACTTTAGGTGGGGGCCGCGGCGGGGTGGGGTGGGGTAGTGTCTCTAGTTATGTATCTCTAATTTGAAACTACTTCAGATAAGCTGTCAAATCTTACATTTCTGAAACCATGGCCTGCTCCTGTGTACCTAAAAGATGAACAAGTATCACCTAACTAATGATTTCTATCTGGAAGAACATACAAACAGCAATTATTAGTTTATTGCCCCTAATCTAATTGTAAATTTGCAATTTTTCATCTTATTTCTAGTCCCTATTACATCACATGGAGGTTTTAAGTTGTCTGAAAAAATCACAAGAATGGAACTGAATCAGTTGCAAATGGAAAAAGCTTAATATTATTATGATATTGATCGAACAGTTGCAAGCATTTGAAAATAATATTCCACTTGAATAAGTCATATATACATCAGAAGAAGAATCAGAATTTTAACCTGAAATTTCTAAGGCTTTCAAATAAACAAGAAAAAGGTTGCGTGTACTACGCACAATGCTCCCTGCTTTTCAAGTGATTGAGAAAATCCGTATTAACGGTGAAATCAGTCAAGAAAGCACTTCACAGTTCATCATGATGTTTTTTCTCCTTTGGCAAAGGAACTTCAGATTGGAATTCAAGAAGATACCTAGCAGCCAAGGATGCGTGAAGTGCAGCGCCATAAGGAAATACATCCTCATTGATTTCAAAGAAGGGTGAGTGCACATATTGAAGCTGCTTGCGTGTCTCATTCTGCATTCCAATGAAAGAGATGTATCCAGGAATTACCTCTTGGTAAAAGGCAAAATCCTCAGATCCCATCAATGGTTGCATGTCTTTAACTTTATCAATGCCAAACACATCTCCTGCAACAACTTTGAAGTACTCATGCAACTGTTTATCATTTATGGTAGGAGGGAAAAAAGGTTTCTCATTCTCCAGAAAGCTGGTGGTTGCGTTACACCTCTGTACAGAAGCTTGCCCTGCGATAACCTGTTAATCAACATGAAGCAGGCTAAGTAATTGTGGAGCGTAGGGAATGAAATGGCAAACATGGCTACCAGGTTGAAAGTACAATGAAGATTAAGAATTCAAAAGTGGTAATAGCTAGTAGAGAAGAGACAAAAAACAATCCATAAAAAAAAATGAAATGCAAGGTTTATCCATTAGGTTGAAGGAAAGTAAATTCACCCATAAATCACAATGTTTTATGACATCCTCATAGACTGCATAAAGCTCCAGATTCAATTAAATTTGTTTCATCATAGTTATATAATTCACAATCCAATTGCAATACCTCCTCAATCCGCTGCCTAAGTTGCATCAAGCTTTCTTTTGAAAAGGCTCGGAAGGTTCCACCAATTGTAACAGAATCTGGAATAACATTGAAGGCACCACCTCCTTGGAATTTTGCAACTGTCACCACCTGCAAGTCATATTTCAATTTAGGTAGCAGCAGTAGAAAAAATGACAATAATAAATAGGAAGAACAAAAATTTCCATCAAATTGGCAAGCCAAGAAACTTCTCCACTGTTAACAAAAGAAGCCAGGTATTGTATATATAAAGTGGATAGTTTTGTGGGTATGTATAATAAAAAGCTAATCCAAAAGAGCCCGAGTCAAGAAGACTGGAGGAATAGAAGTATATATCCACATTTAGTTAGAAGATTCCTATTTGTCAGTGGATGAGAAAATAAGACCGATATCCTATGAGGACATGGGAATTAAGATGCTGATAACTTCCCTTCAATTTTCCTCGTGAAACATACTCAATTATATAGTCAAAAGAACAGCTTTCCAATTGTATATACAGAAGCAAATAATGCTGCTCTATTCACTGCTTCTAGTCATACTTCCCTCTGAAACTGCAGAGGTTGACAACATGATTTTCATTGCTGCACCTCACTTTCAAAAAGGGTGAATCTAGGATGTGCTTAATTTTGTAAAGTGCAAAGGGCCTGAATTGATCATTACTGGGAGAAATTACCTAACTAGAGTACAACTAAGTGAAGAATCAAGCCCCAAGTGAAGCCAACGAGCTACAGAATACTGGACAATGCTTTATAAAATTACATGTGCAATAAAAACAGTAGAACATAAAATGACAGCTGAAGAACATGTCAATCGCATGCAATAAGAAAGTAAAAGACAAATGAAGCAATAAAATGACATTAAAATGAAAGAAACCTGTGAGTCCAATGGATCAGCTTCCCTCGATACAAGATGTTGTAAGCTAACAATCACATTAGACGCTGCCAATATTGGGTCTATTGAGTGCTGAGGAATGGCAGCATGACCTCCTTTTCCACTTATTACTGCTTCAAAGAAGCCACTCCCAGCCAACAGAGGACCAGGTCTGGAGGCCACTTGACCTATGGGCAACCCGGGATTAATATGTAACCCAAAGATAGCATCAACATTCTTTAATGCTCCTGCATCTATCATTTGCTTTGCCCCACCACCTCCTTCCTCAGCTGGTTGGAAAACAAGAACAACTGTACCCTAATAAAACAACAAAAATGAATTGCATCAGGCATCTATAAAAGACAGAATACAATGAAATAAAAGATTTTTCAGTAAAATCCACATACTATCTCCTCTTCCCAATCCCACCCTTTTTATATTGTGCATAAGAGAACTGGGTTAAGGTCTCAAATCAAAAGCAAACTGCCTCAGCCTACTAGTTTCAGAATCTAACTTCAATTAGCTAGTATCCATTAACCCAGAGTTGCTCACATGATAGGAAACAAAGTTGCAAATAACTATATGACAGGTGAGAAGTGATTAGCAATAAATAAAGCCATCTATCACCTAAAAGGTGTGATGCACATTTTAGTCAGTTAAAGCATTTTAGTAAAGAGTTGAGCAGTAATTGCAGATCCCCTTCTCTGCAACCGATTTGACATTTCTTCATTTATATGTTTGTTGCTTGCTTGTTATCTAAATTTAAGATAAAGTGAAAAAATAATATAGCCCAAGAACTTCACATCACTGTAATACTAATATCAATATTGACATATAAAACAGCATTCCCAGAAAATAATCAAATATAGGAAATATAAGCTATTTAATCCCACTGACTACAACTGGTATAGCAAACTAACATAGACAGATACAGAGAAACATAAATATATTTCACTGAAACAAATAACCCCTTATAGTCCAACTTTTTCTGATTTAATGTATAAGACTTGTGAAAATTTGCTTTTATTCTGTCTGACTTTTAATAACCGCAAACGCAACTTCTAGACACTAGTTCAGCAAAACATGGATGATCTTTACATTCACTATAGTTTTTCCCTACTCATCACAGTTTCAACTACAAAAGGATCTCCGGAAAAAAAAATGACAGCCAAAACTATCAACATCCTAAATCTCATGCCAAAATATACAGTCAGAAGAAGATGCTTCAATTTCCCACAATTCTTTATATACTTACTTTGTCCATTAACAAGACAAAGAATAATTGCTGGAGCAGATAGGACTATCTAATGTCCATCGCAATTTTGGTCAACGTAATGGAATCTGAACAACATTAAGACAGCTTGCAAAGGATTGGATATTAATAAGCCAGACAAACCTTTAACTCATCACGATGCTCTTGAAGGATCTTTGCAGCACCAAGAAGCATAGCGACATGACCATCATGCCCACAGGCATGCATCTTCCCAGGAACTTTACTCTTGTGCTCCCACTCTACCATTTCCTGTCATATTCAAATACCAACCAACTGAATTCAAGTGAAAGATTAAAAGGCTTGTAACCTGGCATATAGCTAAAAAATTCTCACTAAAGAAAATCAACAAGAAATGAATAACCAAAATCGAACAGAACAGGAACATATTCTTAGAAATCAAGCTTCAAAGGATATAAAAATCAATCAATCAGAACCTGCATAGGTAGAGCATCCATATCTGCTCTGATTGCAACAAAAGGAGGTTTACCAGTTCCAATAAAGCCAACAACACCAGTAACAGCAATAGGGTATTTATAATTAACACCCATTTTATCTAATTCTGCTCTAATAAGCTTACTAGTCTCAAATTCCTGATAACCCAATTCAGGGTTCTGATGTATCTTTCTCCTTACCCCCACCATCCAATTAACAAGCTTCTCTTCCTTGGCAAAGCTGAGAAACCTTGCTGACAAATCCGATGACAACCCATTTAAACTCAAAGTCAGACAAAACAAATTGAAGAAGAAAATCAAAGAAACCCAGTTAAAGAAACTCATGGTGAAGTCAAGAAAGATGAGAACTTTAATAAGGAATTGATAATGGAGAAGCAGATATTGTATAGTTATTGTTGCTATTAAGTGGTTACAGAGCCGTCAAAATTGAGGAATGATAAATGATTTTGGGTGATGATGGAACTGTGATGAGTGTGGTCTCCACTTTCTTCTCCACAGGAAATATTTTTTGCATATAAAACGGAGTGGCGGCTGCTTACCGCTGATACCTATCTTTCTAATACCGAATTATTTTTTTGGAGCATAATTAGATGAGTGTACATGCACCAGGCCTACATGGAAAAATAAATTCTTTATTTGTCATTGTCTCTCTCATACTCTTAAAAACTAAGTCTACTCCACTACCAACCCCATGTGCCAATTTTATATTTTTCACGTGTTTTTTAATATTATTTTGGATTTATTCATCCTCGCTTTTTAAGAAACTAATTAGATATTTTCAATATTTTAATTCCATCATTATTTTTATTTTTATTCATTTGATCTATTTTTTCAACTTTTCTATTAAATAATTAAAAATTAATACAAAAATTTAAATTTCCAAAATATCCCACCTACATCACCATCATCATCAAACGACAGAGTCCATTTGTTTTGTGTATTATCTGTGTGTTGTTGATGAAGATAAACAAAAAGCATAATGAGTTTACTTGCATCGTCAATGAAGAAGATGACTGAAACAATGTCCGATCTCGTAACTAGCGGTTGGTTCGATTTGATGGAGCTCAATGACCGAGTGGCAAGGTGACCCACGTTAACTAGGAATGGATGAACGAAAAATCACAGTGGAGAAATGGGGGAGATATGGACAAGCGGTGAGTTGAGTTCCAGAAACCCTTAGGAACCTCCTGAGCCTCTCATCGTAGCGTGATTTCAATCTATAAATTCAAGTTTCGTTATTTGTTTTGTATAAACGGGTTGAATTTTTTCTGTTGAGATGGAAGTCGGAACGAAAGTGAAAAGGGAGCTGGTGAAACCCAAAGAAGAAGTCCACTTGTTGGAATCACCATTGCAAGTTTAGCTATTTTACAGGCAAGAAGAACATAGCATTATGAACTTGAAGCTTCTTTATTTTCTTTAAAGTTTTTTAATCAATTGAACTCCAACATTTATTTTTCTTTTGATTTGTGAGTATAAATATATTAATGAATATGTTGAGCGAATAATAAAATTTTGAATACAAACATAGTGAGTTTTAATTTTGAAATATGCAATCATTTCCCAAAGACTAGCTCTGAATTAATATTGGCTATGAATAAGGATTTTGTTATTAGTGCTTTTCCTTTTGTTTTTTCCTTTTTTCATATTTAATTAAAATTAATATTTTTTTTTTATGAATAATGATTTTGTAGTATTCATCAATTGCTTTTTTTTATTTTTTGTAGGAATATTTTATTGCTTTTAATTTCAATTTTTTTTGCTTTTTGAGAGTTTTATGAAACTAATGGCTAAAATTAAAATTTTAAATATAAATGAGAGACATTATAGTCTTTATAATTTAAAATAGGTAGAATGATAAAAAAAATAATGATGAAATTAAAGTATAAAAATTAACTAATTAATTTTTTAAAAAACAAAAATGAATATATTAATTAAGTTAAATTTTAAAGACTAAAAAAATAATTTATCTATTATATTTATCAATCTCCAAAATAAATAATAAAATATCTTTTTTTTTTTAATAATCATCTTTTTGTTTTATAATTTACACCTATGAGACCTCCATTTTTTTTAAATAAACAAACTTTAGTTATTTTTCATTAAGGAAGAGATTTTTAATTAAAAAAAAAAAACATATCTATATTGATTAAACCATATCTTAATTATCTCTGTTTAAAAAAATTACTGCAATATATAATTATTAATATTGGGTAAAATTAATGATGATGTTTATTTTAATTGATTCATTTTCCAAAATGAAATGGCAAGTTGCAATTATTAGGTCCGTTTAGTTTAATTATTCGTAGCAGCTGATGGTTAATAGCTAGTAATTGGTGTTAATTGTTATAGATATTTGATAAAATTATTATTAGATGTTAGTTATTATTATGTTCAATAATCATTAATGATAAATATTAATATTTATTTTTTTATTTAAAAATTATTTTTAGATGATAATTTTGTATTTTTAATTAAAAAACTGGAGATTTTTTAAAAAAATTTTGATTTTAAACTTTTTCAAATAATAGTTAATTGACTATCTAATAATTAACAACTATCAGTAACTAAATATTATGATACAACTATTGAAAATAAAAAAATTAACAGTTATATCAAAAAAATTTATCAATATTGGGTGAAATTAATAATGATGTTTATTTTAATTGATTCATTTTCTAAATTGAAAGGCAAGTTGCAATTATTAGGCTCAATTTAATTTAACTGTCCGTAATAACTATTAGCTAGTAATTAATGGCTAATAATTAGTAATTAATAGTTAATTTATTGTTATAAGTATTTGGTAAATTATTATTAGATGTTAGTTATTATTATGTTTAATGATTATTAATGGTAAGTATTAATATTTATTTTTTATTTAAATGTTATTTTTAGAGGTTAATTTATTTTTTTTAATTAAAAAAAAGTTTTTTTTTTTAAATTTTGATTAAAAACTTTTTCTTTTGCAAATAATAATTATTTAACTATTTAATAATTAACGATTATCAGTAAACAAATATTATGATACGAGAATAAAAAAAATAATAATTATATTAAAAAATTTTACCAAATACCACACTTAGTAAACTCAATTTTCAAAGTCATCAATAATGTTGGTATCTTAAGTAAATAAAAGTGATATAGAATCCTTTTAATACTAATTAAATTATATCATAAATCATTTGTATAAGGCAAAGAAAAGTACATGACAATATAAAATGATAGATGTTTGCACTCAATTGTACTCTTTTAACTATCATGATAGGAATTGTTTTCTTAATTATAATTAAGGAATATAATAATCACTAGGAAAGAAGTTGTTCATCTGTCTAAAAGTCAACACCAAGGAAAAGAGTTGCAAGTAGTGAAACAATGTATTATAAATGAAAATATGGAATGTTTTGCAGTGGCAACAATTCTAATTTAATCATTATGTAACTTTTATTAATAAACTTTTACTAAAAAGTTAACATGCATTTGCTAACAATTGTAATTGATAATTATATTAAAATCTCAAATTAAAATCTTTTATTTTTTAACGTTAGGAGTAATACTCATTCTGAATTTATTATTTAATAAATAATATATTTTTTATTAAATTATATATAGATATACGAAAATTAAAATCTTAAATATATAATCTTCTATATTTGGAAGGAAACCTTGAATGTCAATTATTTTCTATAATTATTATTTTTTTATTTTTTTTAAAAGGAAAAAAGTTATTATTCTTTGGAAAATATATAATTTGGTTGGTAGACTTCTATATATATATATCTAACACATCAGCCCACCAACATAAAGAATATATTTCATCATTATATAATATTATTAATTCTTTAAAAATTTTAATTATATAGATATATATTTAATGAATATTATGAGCATTTAAAAAATCAGCATGTGATTAAAATCTAAAAGATTATACATATGAACACTTATGCAAATGTTGTAGCCAAATACACCTTAATATACCTAAGAATAAACATGCATGCATGTGATCACCAAACAAGCAAATGCATTTTTATATGGGCTCCTGCGACTATCTTTGTGCGGGATGAAACTAAAATTTTATAATTTTGAAGGAGTTAAATATAATTAAATAAAATTTATAAATATAAAATATTTATGAATATATAATATAATAATAATTTCATTAAATATTAAATGCGTCAATTACAATATAAATATGTAATAAAAAATTTTAATTTAATATTCAAATTTCATAATATATATATAAAAATCACATTTAATCCGCTTATATATAGTATATATAATTATAATTAAAAAATAGTAAAAATAAAAAATATATATTTGTTAGCATTTAATATTTCAATTATAATTCTTTCTCAAAAAAGAAAAAAAAAATCTTTCAATTATGGTTGCTATTTGCAACAATTAATTAGTTGCTATAAATCTTATCAAATACTATTAATCTTAAAAAAAAAAAAAACAAAAAAAACAAAAAACAAAAGTTGAGAAGTAGGGCTCTTAGGCCCAGTTTAAGTAAGGCAAAAGGGTCAAAGGGCCCAAAGAATTTATGGGCTGTGATAAATACAGCTTTTCCGTTGCTTGGTTTAACAACATATATAATCCCTCGCTTAATTAGTCATCCGTCGGTTTTCATTTCTCTTCACTTCAAATTCTCGAGGTAAGCTTTTCAGATCTTCTTGTTCTTCTGATTCAATGTTGTACTGTGTTATTATGGCAGTTTATTTTATTTTTATTTTTTTTATATATTTCAATTGGAAATTGTTTGTGTGTTCGGATTCTGTTTACAATTGGTGTCTTTTTTGTTACAAACACATCAAGATTAATTGTTAGGTATCAAGTAACCGTCCTTAGTTTCTCAGTAGCCAAACAGAGTGAATTTCGTAGGGTTTTTGTTCCTTGTTATAGAATTGGTTAGCATATGAAGAATTGGCAACAGAAATGATCAAGCAAAGTGAAAAGACAATCACACTTGTGGTTCTTTTTGTATTGGAATACGGAATTTTGATGCAGATTGGGTCTTTTTTTAATTTTGCACATGCTTTGTTGTTGGTTATTCTACTTATTTTTCTTTTATGTCCCATTTGGCTTATCAGAAAATCATGTTTAATGGGTGCTGCATATTTTTTTCCTAATTGTGTAATGTAGTTGTGATAATTGTTGTTTGAGCATGACTTGTTAAAGCTTCTTCCCTTCATTGGGTTAGAACTATTCTGCATAGCATTTGATTTAGTGGATGAGAAATGATTTAGAAAAGAGTCCTTCTGCAGAATGAGAAAACCACTTTTGAGTGGGAGTGAGAAGAAATTCTCAATCACAGACAAGACAATTGACCTCATTGAGTGTACCTCACAAGTGCCAAATCTCTCAAGAAAGCGAAAGAGAAAACATTCTAACCAGACTGATGGAAGTGGTGGTCTTAAAACAAAGCAAAGTGGAATGGAATTGAAGGCTATGGACCAAAGATCTGACTTGATCTCGCAATTGCCTGAACACGTTATCCATCATATCCTATCTCTCTTGCGATGTAAGAAAGATGCAGCTCGAACGAGTATTTTGTCCAAGAGGTGGAAAGACATATGGGCTTCTTACTTGATATTGGATATTGATCAACGCAAATTCCATAATCAAGAGTGGAAATTTCATTTTTACTCTAAGAGGATTTATCAAAAGATAAAAAAGAAGAAAGATATGGAAATCAAGAGGAAGTGTGACATATTTAGGAATTTTGTTGACAACACGCTTCAAAGACGCATTGAGCAAAACTCTAGCATACAGAAATTTAAGCTTCATTTGACCTCCTATAATTCAGAATCATCTGATTGTGTGGACCGATGGATTGATATTGCAATTAAAAGTAACATCCAAGAGTTGGATCTCTATATCCCTAGCAAGAAAAACAGATATTACTATTTGCCTCAAACTGTCTTTGCTGCTAATTCAATAATTGCATTAAGGATTTCTGGATGCCTGTTGGGAACTTGTAATGATATTAAGCTGTCAAATTTGCGAAAACTATGGATTGGAAAACAGCATGTTGATGAAGAGAGGATTGGGAATCTGATAGTTAATTGCCCTTTACTTGAAGATTTGAGGCTCATTTATTGCAGTGGATTGAAAGCTTTAGTGCTTTCAAGTAATAAAATTGATAGAATAGATGTACATTTTTGCCATAGACTGAAGAAAGTTGAAATTCAAGCACCAAAACTTCAAACATTTTGGTATCATGGGAAGAGATCAATGCGCTGTAAAATCAATTTGGTCGTGTGTGAACGTCTAAAAAGCTTGACTTTGGAGGATGCCAACATGAAAGATGATTTGTTTCAAAGTCAGTTTTCTAAGTTTCCTATCCTTGAACAACTGATCTTGAGTGAATGTAATGCCTTGCAGCATATTACAATTTCAAGTCATCATCTAAAGACTCTAGCCTTGAGAAACTGCAAATATCTGTCGGAGGCTCTTATCGATGCTCCCAATCTTCTCTCCTTTGAGTATAGAGGTCAGAGAATACCCTTTTCTTCTTTGAATGCTTCTACTTTGAAGGAGGCGAAGCTTTATTTTGAACCTCTCAGAATGCACTATGATGATGATGGTGATCCTTTTCATGAATTGCACAATTTTATTAAGAATTTTGATTGCTCTAAGGGCTTGAAATTGGTTGTGCGTTCTGGAAAGGTATTTTCCTTATTCTGTCCTTTTATTTTCTGAATTAAAAAATTATTATCCATGGTTGACATCCTCGTAAAATATCTCTTTTGCCTTGTCTGTCATGTTCTAAAAAGAATGCCATTATTCATGAAGATCTGAGACAAATATTGGTTCCTCGAAACTTTGATCTTAAGCTTGAATTTATCAAATCATCAACCAGATTGGGAGATATATTAGATAATGTACTGCGGACATGGTACCCAGAGACACTGACGATAGTATCATCTACCACGAGTGATTTCCTTGAGGTATAATAATTTCATTACTTGTGATTTGCATGCATATACATTTTACTGGATTTGTACCTACGGTGGAAGAACATGTACTTTGGAACTTACCTATTCTCTGTTCTTTTACTTGAACTGCAGCAAGTGTATAAGAAAATAATGGTTAGAGGAGAGGAGCCAAGCTGCTGCAAGTATAACACTTTGAGCAACAAATGCTGGCGGCATTTTTTGGTGGATGCTAACGTTGAGAACCTTGTTGATACTGAAAATAAATCTGACTGGATTGACTGGTTGAAGTCATATACTAATTTGATGAACCATATGGCATTTTATAGATTGGATTGGAAACATCGGTGTACATGGTTGAATGGTCAGAATGCCTGAGAATTTGAAACTAAATTTACATCTGCAACAATTTGAAGATATTGTGGGAACTGCTATTCTAGTTTTTGCTGGTTATACCTTTTATTTGATAGGTTTATGTTTTTGAAAATGTGTACACCATTGGTGAATCTAGTTTCAAAAACCTCCACCATCTATATTCATATTCTTGAGAACAGCCTTTTCAAGTCAATTTTTGTCAAGTTGTAAATTCATATGAAGTGTCAATACAGTAGATTCTTCTCCATTCTTTGCCACATTGAAGAATATGATTCCGAGTAGAATAAGGAATTTGGATCTGATGTGCCTTTTTGTAATTGCCAAGAAAATATTCTTCTGCCACTACTCATTCTTTCTTATTTTAGCTGCTAAGATTTCCTTACAATTACTCAACAGCTGGAAAGCATGGCTTATATATTTTATGAAGCTAGCTGGCGTGATCTTGCAAGTTGCCATAAAGAATTATTTTTGCTGGGTGGCGAACGCGTCTAGTGATTTATGTCTCTGTTACCTGATAAAAAGTTAGGAATTCAAATTTAGACAATTTCTGTTATTCATATTCCACCCCCGCCCCCACGCGCCCCCCCCCCCCCCAACCCACCAAAAAAAAAAAAGTAACGTGTGAGCATTTTGAATAGTGGAATTTGCTTTAGAAAGGCAAAAACCAAATTACTAGTGCTTAGAATCTGATACTGCGTTGGACATTTGGACCTAAAACTGGTTATCCTATATGAGCATAACTTTCAATTATAAATCATATCCATTCTCTATAGCAAGCCTAATTCCCTTCCTTCTGTGGGTTTGTACTCAGCATCAGCTTTAATCTTCCTTATGGTAAGAAGTCAAAACTCCAAATCTTCTTTCTTTTTCATTTGCTGCCAATCTTTAAACTAGTTTTATAATTATATGGTTAAGAACTAAAGGCGAAGGCGAAACATATTTGTTGCATATTGTAGATCTTGCATCTCTTTCGTAGTATCCATATTAACAAGTTAACATAATTTTGAATAGAAGATTAATGAAAGATAATATGATTATTAACACTAATTAAATTTTTTTTATCTATATTAATAAAATTAAAACAACTGGATAAAATTTACTATTTTTCCAGGAAAATAGCAAGGAACTATCTAGTGGGAAAAAGAAGAGCATACTTGTAGGACCATGGGGAGGAAATGGAGGAACTAGCTGGGATGATGGGATATACAATGGAGTAAGAGAAATCACCATTGTTTACGATCGTTGCATAGACTCAATCCAAGTTGTGTATGAGAAGAACGGTAAGCCAGTCACCGGAGAAAAACATGGAGGAGTGGGAGGCAGTAACATAGTTGAGGTTAGTTCAATCTATTAATTTTCAACCATGTCAATAATACGCTATATATTTCAATATTAATTTTTGAAAAATAATAAAATGATTTCATGGATCAGTTTTCGTGCAATTTTCCAATATTATTAACGCAAATTTGGTTTTCAGATCAAGTTGCAATATCCAGATGAATTCTTAGTAAGTGCTAGCGGCCATTACTGTCCGGTGGTCTATGGTGGGAGTCCGGTGATTAGGTCATTAACATTGAAGAGCAACAGAAGAACATTTGGACCATATGGAGTTGAAGAAGGGACACCATTTACACTATCAATGGATGGAAGCTCCATTGTTGGTTTTATGGGAAGAAGTGGATGGTACCTTGATGCTATTGGATTTCGATTATCTCGCTCTCAATCAACTAAGCTTCTTCAGAAGGTTCAGAAAAGGTTTCAGAGACTTGTTAGTTCTGTTTCAAGATCTTCTGCCTCTAATAACAAGGATACTGAGAAGGCTTCTTATTAAAGTTTAACTAGGAAGCATATAGAAGCAACAAGCTGGTTAAGGAATATGAGTTGCAATGTTTTTGTTGAGACTGTACTTCTGTAAATAGAATTTGTTATGTATTAGCACTTGGTTAGCACACTTGTTTGGTTATATAAATGAATTTCCTAAAATTTTAAAAATTATTTTGATACACAATAAGGAAGTGAATTTGAATATATTTCAATTTAAAATTAAGGTTAATTCAATTTTACTTGTTTGATATGAACAAAATTCATTAAAATTCTTCATGTTTAATTTTAGAAAATTGATTATATTTAATTGAAATTCTACCAATATCATGCCCTATTGCACATTAAAAATCTCCAAACAAAATCCCTCAGCTAAAAATTCTACCTCCAATAAAATATAAATATGAATTAAAAGCAAGGACAACTATTTTGCAGTTTCTTTTTTTCATAGCAAAAATTTAAGATGGGATGACACAAGTAACAAAAACATCAAGTACAAATAACAGCAGGAGGGGAACCGCATTCATCTTAATAACACTTACAGTTGAAACCCAAAAATTTCGTATGTAATCTGTTTGCTGCAGTAACATCTCTCCAAAAGACGAAAACAGAAATCTAAAATTACTATCTAAAATAAACTGGTATTTTCTAGCATAGCCCAGTGTTTGGATGATGTTAATCAAGGAGCAACCAAAATCCGCCCAGCTACTTGGTCAAGATCCCGTTGACCACTGGAAGTGATTCTCCTCCCACTAGTACAGCAACAAAAGAAAAATAGACATCAGCACATATGATCAGTTCTCGGGAGTATCAGCCCACACAAACTACTGTTTAATGTTCATTAACCTATTTTTAATTTCAGGATGATGGATGGAGAACAATAACAGTATAAATATGAAGATGGACTTCCAAAAAGGTGTAAACAGAATGAAAGGCAACTTCAATTCTCAATAAGTCCACACAGAAATTTTAGCAAAATTGAATATCTTTAATTTGATGACGATGGAAAATGAAGCATAAAGATATTCAGAACTCACCCCTTTGGGTCAATGTCAACAATGTTCATTGCCTGCAATTGCTGAAGAATGTGACGAGCAATAGCACCACTACTCTTACCGAAATGGGGTGGACGACTTCCATTTCTCTTGCTGCCACCATAAATCCTACGGAAAGCACCAACACCAAGACCACCCCTCAAGTAAATCTTCCTTGCCATGGAGGCTGCAAACAAAATAAAATATAAAAGACATAGGATGAAAATCTCAGAATTACATAAACAATTCTATAAGCAAACACTAGGAATAAGTTATAAATGCATTATTGTCATGAGAGAAAAAGAGGGACCCACCAGCTCTAACATAGTACCAGTCTGGGTCATAAGGTGCAAGCTCCTTGAGTGTTCCAGTCTTCACAATATCAGTCCAGGGAGGCAGCTCAATCTGTTGACAACAAAGAAAGGAGGAAGAAATAAAACTTCTTCCACAATATCTTGATAAATATTACATATTTATATATAGCATATTACAAAAAAAAAAAAAAAAAAAGGTAAATAAATTTCAATGGGCAATTATGACAAATATAGGACTATAACATTTATCATTAACTCAATAAACTAGTTATGAAGTCCTATAGATCCTTGCAGAGCTTTCAACAATTACAGACTCTGATATCTGCTGTAAGTGCTAAAGACAACTCATTTCCTACTATTTTCAGGAAAGCCAGAATCTTTTAGCCAAAATCCCTTAAAATTACACCCTACTTTCAAACCTCATCAAATGCCATTGTTGAGATCCATATATAATATATTTTGTTTTAAAAATGTAAATGGAAAGCATTTCTGGTAGATGCAAAGAAAGACCCAGTTACTGAATTCAAAGGTATCATGAAATAACATATCAAAATATGCATCTTTCAATCAATCAAGCATATTTCCCCAATCATATACAATTTGATAAAATAACTCAAAATCTATACATTATAGAAGATTTGGATACCTTTCCAGATCGCTTGAGGTGGGCAGAGTAAGCCTTAACGAATTCGAGGGGAGAAACGTCCTTCACAGTCTTAGCAGTCGCCATTTTTTCAGAGGACAAAGATGGGCTTGTCACTCGCTAGGGTTTTGTCATTCACACAGATATCGCTTTTTTAATATTTCGGGTTCGGGTCAATTGTTACGTTCCATTTTTCTTTTGGATTGAACCAATTTGGGCTTTATGGATATCATTGTTGGGTCCCGAATTTCTGAAAATTGGGCCTAGTTTTGAGACTGGTGAAGTTAATGGAAATAATTTGGGGCCGGCTCAATTATCGAACAATGAAATACAATTATATTCATGGTTCCAGCAACGGATTTGAAAAATTAAATGCGTTGGTTTATTTGTTATTTGAGATAATCAATATACCTCTTCGTGTGATATAAAAACGTAAAAAAAAAAAAAAATCATCTAAATATGAAATTTTATCAATTTAATTTTTAATTTTCTTAATCGAATTTTGAGTACACGATGAAATAAAATATTGAGTTTAGTTTGGATTTGATGAAAAAAAATTTAAAATATATTATGATTAAACCTATGATGATTGAGTTGTAATATAAAGTTTATTGATTTATTATGAAAGGTTTGTAATAATTTATATGTGTGAAAATTACAGGGATTAAACTATAAAAAATATGTATATATCAGCTCCAAAGCTTAAAAGTATTAAATCATGTGGCATTTTATTATAATTTTTTTTTATTTTTTTTTTGTTTAATAATATGTATTTTTATCATCGTCTTACGGTTAATAATTTATTGAGTTTGGCTTGGATTTGATGAAAAAAAATAAATAAAAGTTAAATATATTGTTATTAAATAAATAAAATTTAAATATATTGTTTTTAAACTGATTATTGATGATTGAGTTGTAATATAAAATTTATTAAGAGGGGTTTGTAGTAATTTATATGAATTATACTTTTTGAGAATAAATAATAAATTATGAAAATCACGAGGCTTAAACTATCAAAAAAATTTCAGCTCTCAAACATAAAAAGGTATCAAATTATATGATATTTTAATGTAATTATTTTTTTTATTTTTTTATTTAATGACGGATATTTTCATTTCCATTTTATAGTTGATAAAATTAAATTTTATTTCAAAATTTATAATTACCCATCTTAATATATATATTTTTTACAGATCAATTTATCTCTTTTATTTAATATTATGTATCGTCCATAAAGAATCACATGAACTTCACATAAAAAAAATTAAAATTAAAAATTAATTTCCATGTAAATATTAGATATTTTATCATTAATAAAATGACGAAAATTATAAATAAACAAAAAAAAAAACTTAGATTTAAATTTTAAAAAAGATTAATTACTATAAAATCCTTATATTTTGCTATATTATATTAAAAAATTCTTATATTTTTAAAATTATACTATAAAGTTTCTACATTTTGGTTCCGTTAAAATATGAGATCCTTCTATTAAAATTTCGTTAAATTTGTATAAAAAGTTCATAATACTCATTATTTTCATTCTAATTTTTATTTAAATATCATTAATTTCAATCACACCAAAATTAAACCATACTGCCCCCCAATCAAATCTAATAATACACAATATAAATTAATTAAACTCTTTTAAAACATAAATTAATTAAATCCAAACTCTTTCAATTTCCCCAAAACTTTTTTCTCACATATAAATGTAAAAATTTAAAATCATTGTAGCTAAAAGATGAAAGCAAGAATCCAAATTCATATATACAAAATTGTAAATAACCAATCAACAGTGGATTCTTACAAATTCAAATCCACACTAGTTCAATGACTCTTCTTTTTTCTCCTCGGTAGCCACTCATTTCAATTCCCACCTGTAGGCCTTCTTATATAAATACCATTTTTTATTTTCTTATTTGTTATTGATACTTGTATGATCGAGAGGAGTTTGGGTTTGCTAAGTCGGCTCTTAAACGCGCGATCGAGTTATTGTCAGATAACGCTATTGTTGGGTTCATTTTGTTTGGAACGCAAACCCAGGATCATGAATTGGGATTTTCAGATATGTCAAAGGTTTATATTTTTAGAGGCACCAAGGATATTTCAAAAGATTCTATTATGGAGCAATTGGGACTTGGCGTTTCAGGCAAAAGAGTTCATGTTGAATACTAACAAAAAGGAAGTATTACGTGGCTAGTTCACCACTTTCGGTCTGGTATGGACTAAGAGAGAAGAGTATTGTAGCTTCTATGAAATTAGTATCTGCGATTATGAATAAGACCCTGCAATTATGATGTAAGGTCGTGATTAAAGGAGTAGGAAGTACAAGTGAAAATGACTGGTCGGAGAGACGAGCGAGAAAGAAGGTGGCGGCGATTAGGTGCTAGGGATTAAGGAGGAAGGAGTGAAAAGCACCAATTTGGCGAGTGTGGGTGTAAGGTGGAGCTTGGTGGTGAGTTGTGAAGATTCCATTTTTTTGCTTTAATAATAGGAGCTTTTGTTTCGGCTGGTTGGTTAAAAAATAGAGATTTGCTGTGAACAAGCAATGGGTTTGAGGAAAATAGAGTGAAAGATAGTCAAGAAACCATTCTTCTTATGGATCGAGGAGATGAGAGATCTATAGGGATTAAAAAATGGAAGAGAGAAGGAGAAATGTTATCAGATAATAGATGAAAATGAGATAAAATGGATAAGAGTATTTTTGATATTATAATAAATATTTTAATAAAAATTTGATTTTTTAGATTTAACTAATAAAAAAAAGGGAAAAAATAAAATAAAATGACCTTATATTTTAATAAAATTAAAATGCATGAACTTTATAATATAATTTTAATAATATAAATTTTTTTTAATATAATATACTAAAATACAGAAATTTTACTTTAAAAAATTATCAAACCACAGTTTCCTACAGGCACAAGTTGCATAGAGATGTGGTCACGCACACGCTAACACGCAATTTTACAAAGGATAATTTCGTAATTTCATCCATCCAATCCAATTCTTCCTTTCAGCGAAGCAAACTCTATAAACGAGTCAATCGACGATCAAATTTAAATACATTTTGGGATATTCTTTCTAGTTCTTCAATTCATTGAAGAAAAACCAAAACCCTAGAATTCGAAATTTCGTTGATTTCCATTTTCCAAAGCCATGGGCAACACAGAGAAACTGTTGAATCAGATCATGGACCTCAAGTTTACGTCCAAATCACTGCAACGGCAGTCTCGGAAGTGCGAAAAGGAAGAGAAGGCAGAGAAACTTAAAGTCAAGAAGGCGATCGAGAAGGGGAATATGGATGGTGCTCGGATCTACGCCGAGAATGCTATCCGGAAGAGAACTGAGCAGATGAACTACCTCAGACTCGCTTCTAGGCTTGATGCTGTTGTTGCTAGGCTCGATACCCAGGCTAAGATGACTACCATTAACAAATCCATGGCTTCAATTGTTAAATCGCTCGAGTCTTCTCTTGCTACCGGTAATTTTGTTATTTCTCCATAATTGCTGATTTTAGGGATTTTTTTTTTTTAATTTTGATTTTTTCAAAAAATGAGAACTTTGCTTCTATTGGTATTAATCTTCTTACAAATGAGTAATGTCAGCTCTGAAAAAGCAATGCTTGAGCGCGATCATACAATGGTAGGCAGGGTCTTATAGAAATCTGTCGTTTATTCGTAGATTTTATCTTTGGATGATAATTGTGATTATGGGTTATCTATCACCTTTACGCTATAGAAATTAGTAAAATCTTCAATTTTTGTTTCAGGGGTTTGAAATTATTTCTGTCATTGACGGTTTCTTTTTTCTTGGGTATATTTTTTGTTAATGATGCTAGGTAAAGGTTTTGAGAATGAAATTGTGACGCATGGACGCTAAAACCTCAATTCTTACTCCTGACATGTCAATTGTACATGCAATTTAGCTTTTTGTTTTATCTTTTTGGAGCGTGTGACCTTAGTGAAAATATTTTGAATCATTGTTGGCTATAGGTAATTTGCAGAAGATGTCGGAGACTATGGATCAATTTGAGAAGCAATTTGTAAATATGGAGGTTCAGGCAGAATTCATGGAAAATGCAATGGCTGGATCAACCTCATTATCCACACCTGAGGGTGAGGTCAACAGCTTGATGCAGCAAGTTGCTGATAATTATGGATTGGAGGTCTCTGTTGGGCTTCCACAGCCTGCTGCACATGCGGTGGCAACTAAGTCACAGGAGAAGGTTGATGAGGATGATTTGTCGAGGCGCCTTGCAGAGCTAAAGGCCAGGGGGTAAAATGTGTAATAGGATATGGTCTTATACCAATGTGGTATATCATTATATATCTACTTATGTGGTGCTCTGAATTATGTTTCATGCTATTGTATAAATATGGATAAAGTTACGATGTAGACTCTGCTTGTTCAATATGGATGGAAATGCATTTGATGGTTGCTTTAATTATTTATATGTTTTATGGGTAAGAAGATACAGTAGTAGTTTGAGATTCTATATTTATTTGGCGTCGTGCATCTTGGGCTATGCTGAACTGTGATAACTTTTATATGTAGATTTGATTAGTTTGCAAGTTATATATGTATGCTATCCTGGTTTTCTGTTGGACAGAACTTACAATTCCTTCTCAAGGGTGTTTTTGTTGTCTGTGAAATGTACTATAATAATATTTGCTAGGCTTCTTGTTTTTTTTACCTAAACAGTATATTTTATCGTCAATGATGCCAGTATTTGTTGTTGAATATTTGGCATTTTTCCTACTTTTTTTTTAATCTAACTCTAGCGGTGTGATATAGTTTGATAGTTATTTGAGCATTCATGGAATTCCCCGTTAAGGTAATCTGTGTCGACCTTTTCTTTATCTTTCCATTCTTGTTTTGTTCGGTATTGTCTGCTCTGGTCTTTGGACATATATTACGTGGTAGCAATACATCAATAATGAAATGCGCTATTTTTCTTGGCGTGATATTCATGAAAATGGACATTGATACCCTTCACTGCTTCTGTCATTACATTTGGTCAAACAATTATTTCTTTTTTTTTTTTAATCAGATGGTTTCGCTATGTTAGAATTGCTTATGTTAGTAATTAGTGTTAAAAGGGAAGAAATAAATTTATTTTTTTAAGATATCATACTATTTTTTTTTGTTTTTGTTACGCCTAGCTGTTCGAGGCCTTCTTTAAGGAGTTTAAATCTCTTATTACTCAAATTAGACCTTGAATGATTAATTGAATGGTTCAGTTCACGCCAAGCTGGAACGTATTTAGAAACCTAGAAATTTAATTAGCACCTGTATTATAGTGGTTTTTAACGTTTGATACTTTGTATTGTTGTCGCTATTTTGTTTCAATATGACGATTGATTTGTGTGGGAAATTTCCGTTTGGTTAAAAAATGCCAAAGGCAATTTGTATCTTATCTCTCAAGTATTATATTCTGGGGTTGAATTTTCGAGGGAAATGAAAGTTGAGTTTCGATGAGGTGAATGGAAAAATAGTATTCTGGGGTTGAATTTTCGAGGGAAATGAAAGTTGAGTTTCGATGAGGTGAATGAAAAAATACTATTCGGGGGTTGAATTTTCGAGGGAAATGAAAGTTGAGTTTCGATGAGGTGAGTGAAAAAATACTCGACCAAAATGGAGTTTTATTATTTTAAAATATTATTATTTTGCAATATCGTACTAAATTTCTTATCTGAAATCAACCAAATTTTGATTCTAATAACCAAATTTTGATTTTGATAACCCTACACTCTGAATTGGTCAGCAGGCAATCATCAATTGGCATGCAGACTACATAATTTCAGAAGCGATAAGAATTATTTTTGTTAGTGCCCTCCCTTTCTCAATAGAAGAAGAATGAAGGAATAAATGCAAAAAATCATAAAATCAAAACATGCATTCTCTGTCGTGTTCTTAATGCTTGCTTGAGAATTTGAGGGATTTACAATACAGTACAAAAGAATAATAGCTCACTCACTCTCCATTCATATTAGAATTATTACTCACAGTGGACGGTAATAATAAATAGAAAAACGTTTCCAATTTCTTTTACAAAAACCGAGGATACATAGAAAGTCTCGCCAAACGGATTACAATTGTTTTGATTAATTTTCACAGCGAAACGGCAAAATAATGTGCAAAATCCAAACAAATCGCCGTTAACTCCTCTTCCACGTGGCTCGCCCTCTTCTTCCTCTCATTACATTTTTACAACAAGCTCCTCCTCTATACCCGATTTCTCACACGTCTGTTCTCTCTCTCTCTCTCTCTCTCTCTCTCTCTCTCTCTGTGCTTATTTTGTCATGTCATTAACCCACATTGTTATTTTGGTAGAAATTTATTTATTTTGTTTGGCTTTGGTTTGAGCTCAAGGAAAAAAAATACCATTTGTTGTGTTTGAGCTATTTCAAGAGAAAAGGAAAAATACCATTGTTTTGTTTGAGCCAATTCAAGAGAAATTCTGATTGTTTTTTGTTGTATCAGGTATGGTTGATTGTGAATAAAGAAACCCATTGCGCTTTTAGTTAAAAGATTACATATTTTGTTAATTCTGGCCTCATTTAATGGCAAACAGGGAGACTCATCATTGTCTTTAGCCAATTCAGAAATGAATTGCCAATTTGGTTGATTGGAGCTTCTTTTAATCCTTCAATTTGTATAGTATTTGTTTCTTTTTTTGGTTAATTTGGGTGTTAAGGGGTGAATGGGATTGGAAATGAATGATTATGGAGAAGAACAAGCTGTTCTTGAGATGTGTGTGGTGGTTCCAAGGAGAACTATGAAGAAAGAAGATGAAAAGGTAGATGAGAATTGTGACTGCGTTGAGGTTCTGGTGAAGGAATTGGAGAATGTGGGATTTATAATTGATAGAGCTTTTGGTCTAACAGACGAGTTTATCAAGGTTGGCTTTCTTGTACTTGTCTCCTTTATTGTTCTTAACCATATATGTTATTCTCCATGATATTTAACATCTTAATTTTTCATTAATATAATTTTTTTTGGCTATATTCATCAATATTATCCATATTCCATATCCATATGTTATTTGCAAATGTTGCCCTACCATAATGAGGAGAGGGGACTGCTTGTGTGGGCATTACTCATTCCCTTTGTGCATCTCTCATTGAGAACCGCCTGTGTGCATTTCTCTTGCCCTTTGTGCGGTGGGCGAATGGATGTTTGTGAATGGCTTCAAGCCAAGGCAGGAGATTCCTGGAAGGTAGAAGCGCAGTGGATGCCACTTGGAAGTGGTGCTTAACTTTTAATTTTTTTATTTTAAATCATTTCCGTCCAAATTCATTAATTTTTGATCAAGTTATTGATGACAAATGGACAATACGGAAACATGATTTTCCTTTCGTTGAACTATAGTACTAGTTTTTCCCTTCACATGCCTGTTTTGCAATTATTTTATAGTGTAAATTAAGCAATTTGTATTAAAATGCTTTAAATTGAAGTTTTTTGCACATCGAGGGGTGTCATTCAGAACAAGTTTTGGTTGAGGTACTCAAATTCCTGCAACTTATTACTTAAGACAGTGTCTGCATAAACTTTAGTCTTAAAATCATCCTGAGTTTCATTCAAGTTATTGTATGAGATGGTACTGAAATTACTGGTAGAGTTGAACCACCAAGATTTCTTAATTCATGATACTTTTGTGTTAGCTATTTCTCATTTCTTTTTGCAATATTTTGTGGTAAATTAAAGCAACTATGTCATTTAATTGTTGGATTAGTCCATTTATGAATGTTGCTCCATATTACATATAATGTTGAGATGATGATCTTATTATCTGTTAGTTTCTTTTGGCCTATCCTAAGTAGGTGCATTTTTTCATGCATAAGTTGTTGCTAAGTCTATTTTCCGTTTCAGTTAGCAGCACCTATAGAGACACTGGGGAAAGCTGCAGCTCAGTTGCAAATGAAGAAGCCTACTTATATTGGTAACCATTATAATGCTTCTTAATTGCCTTTTTTTATCTATCCTCTTTGGATGACTTAGGAGTCAGGACACTTCCATATTGGTTGTCTGTCTTTGACTTAAATTCTGGTGTTTCCCTTTATTTATGGCAATATATCTGTAGATGGGAGAATTACCGTCCTGTGCTTAACCTGAATTTCAGGAATGGATCTACAGTTTGAATGGGAGGAGGTCAAAGCATTTGTGAGACAACCAGATGGCTCATTGTTTAGTTGGTGTGAACGTTTTGACTGCTATCATCATTTATTGTATGGGATTGTAAGATCTCTTTTACACTAACTAACTTGTTTTTGGTACTTCTCTTTTTCTCTCACACACAAAAACATTTCAGTTTATCTACTACAATCAATAAATTTAAAATTCAAAATATGTTTCCTCAGGGGGTGCTCCATTTAACACTTGGGAATGGAATCCTAGGTTCAAATTCCATTGGGTCAGGGTGGAGGACTCCAAAAAACAAATAAATAAATGTTTTGTCATGGTGATGTAATGCTCAACATCACAACATGTTGTGATCATCTTAGGTTGTATAATGTTGTTATACATTTCATTTGATTAAGGAGCATTCTCTGCATGATGTATGAATATGTTCTTTCTACAATAATTTGACGAACCTGATACCCTCTGCTTCCTTTCTTTATTTTTATGTTACAATAAAAAAAAATAAAAATAAAAATCTAAGTTTTGATGGCTGTGCAGGCTGTTTGCATGTATACAGGCATGCATATGTGTGTACGTTGAACCATGTTTATCTCCATAAATTGGTATTCAAACTGATATTTACAGGTAAACAAGGCCAAGGTAGATTCAACTTTGAAATGGGACAACAAGGTGTATTTCTGGCAAGTTGGGGAATCTTTGCTGCGGAGGTTGGAATCTGAGGGCATTGTTAAGCAAGTTTTTCCTCTACACGGTATACTAAATTTCACTTGTTACAAATTACTGTTAGTTCTGATGTAAACTCTGAACTTGGATCAGCATTGGTTTCGCAGATGAAATTAAGAGGAAGGGCCTACTGAGAGGTTGGGTGCTGAGCTGGCGTCACTTTACAAACCAGCAAATTGATGAGATGTATTCATATTTTGGCTTGAAGGTAAATGAAGCTGTCTATATATATATCCATTGTATTAATTGAGTTTGGATTATAATTTAGGAATTTATGCTTGGTAGATTGCCATCTATTTTGCTTTCCTTAGCATGTATACACGGTGGTTGCTCTTTCCGGCTGTGTTTGGGCTTATTGTCCAGTTGGTTGACTTTGGGTAAGCCATCATCTCTTTATATTGTTCATGGTTGTTAATATGCTTTTATGCTTGGTGCTAAGAGCATCAGGTGACATTGCATATGAGTTACTTGTGCGCTTGCACAATTTCTTTCCCCCTTTCAGATCATTGCAGTTCCTAGCTCTCCCAGCATTCTTTGTAAGTATAATATTGTGGGCGGTTTTCTTTTTCCAGTTCTGGAAACGTAAAAACTCTGCTGTTATAACCAGGTAACCTTATTTATCATTAAATTGTTCTTGTTGGTCAACATTTTTTTTAATCATCAAGTTTTTTCCCTTTTTCAAGCAGTCCAAGGGTCATTTGTCTACGTATTTTGCTTTTTCTTTAGTTTTAACTCTTTAATTTATATCCTTTACTCGCTCTTTGGATTTTTGGTGGTGTAGATGGCAGATACCTTATTCAACTATTGCTGGCCAGGGATGTAAAATTTTGAGCACGGAATTTAATTGTTTACAGTCACAGCTAGAACTTGTAAAAAATTTGGCAATTGATAAAGTGAAAGAGAAAGAAGCATATCAAAGATATGAATGGTTTGGGCATCTCATGCAGTTTAGAAATAATGCTATCATTATTTTGTGTATTATCTGCCTCCAGTTGCCGTTTGAGTTGGCCTATGCTCATCTTTATGAGGTTATGGATTCAGACACAATGAAGTAAGATTCTGAATTTATGTCATTTCTGAAATTCACCTTATGTTTATGATCCGCTGATGGTATAGATTTGGTTTGACTAGTTTATGGTGTTAAATTAACTACTAGAAACACCACATTACTTCAGTACCTTCTGAGCACGGATTTTTTTATATGATATGGCTTGATATGTTGACACTCTTCTACTTTCTGCTTTTCAGGTTTGGGCTGACAGTTGCTTATCTTGTTCTCATTCAGTATTTCACTAGGCTTGGAGGCAAGATATCAGTGAAGCTCATACAATATGAAAACAATGAAACTACAGAATATCGGGCTGACAGCTTAGTCTACAAAGTAATGGGTGCAAATTGTTTCATCCATTTAATTTTTCCTCCCATTAGTGGAGCTTTGCATAAAGGATTCACTTTATGTTGCAGGTGTTTGGCCTTTATTTTATGCAGTCATATATAGGAGTTTTCTATCATGCCCTTTTGCATCGCAACTTCAAGACTCTTCGCCAGGTTTTAATTCAGCGTCTGATTGTATGCCAGGTATAAAGTCATGATTGATTCTCTCTGATAAATTATGAATTGTTGATGATCAATATGCTCTTGAAGTGAACAATGTTATCCAGTTGTTGGACAATCTGTTGGAGAATTCAATTCCCTATCTCAAATACAACTATAAGAAATATTGGGCTGTTAGGTAAGCTTCTTTTCATGAAATTTTCATTGCATTCCTTCTATTTACCTTAGACTTAAATTTGAATTAAGTGTTGAAACTTTTCGGATTCAGAAACAAGAAAAAACGAGAGAATGAACAATCAAATGTGAAGATCCAGTTCAACTGTAAGGTGGAGAAAGATTACTTAAAACCTACATATACTGCGTCGATTGGTGAAGAGCTAGAAGATGGCCTTTTTGATGGTAATGTGCTGTACATTTGCAATACCAAATGATATGCTTTGAGATTTGAAGCCTATGATATTTAAAACAAGTAATCTTGTTTCTATAGAATTTAAAATAGGCCTTTCCAGGAAGGATGATTTGAAGTACCCTTTGAAGTTTACCATTTCTTCAGCTGATAAGGAAATTTTTTACAAAAAAGTTTAACTTAAAAAAAAATTGTGCAGACTTTCTGCAGTTGACGTTGCAATTTGGAATGGTCATGATGTTTGCCTGTGCATTCCCCCTTGCATTTGCCTTTGCTGCGTTGGTATGGTTTTACTGCACTTTCACTTATTTGACAATTCTATTGAGATCTTGCTACTATAAATTAAAGTTGAGCTTTCTTGAGCAGAATAGCTTCACACAACTTAGAACAGATGCAATGAAGCTGCTTAGCATGCTGAAAAGACCAGTTCCTCGTGCTGCTGCCACCATTGGGGCTTGGCTAAACATATTTCAGGTACTTTAGCCTTAAAATTTGTGGCAGCTATACAATTTGACATTGCAGCGGCAGTATATTATTTTGAACATCCAGTTAAACGTGAGTTTTTCCCAGCCATGTCATGTGTAATGAATGCTGCTGAGTTTGAACATGGGCTATTCCTTTTTCCATTTCAAGTTTTAGTGTTGTATATTTTAATAGGTTCACAGTTTTCACATTTAGTAATTCTAGTCAGCAAGCTGACAGAACTTGAGGAGAAGTTTTGAGGTTTCCCTATTCTTGGTAAATTGGCGGTCCAACCAAAATTTACATGGTGATGCTCATGATCTTTATTTTCCTTGGGGCAAGAAGGAAAGTTTTGTCATTTCATTAGAATAGTGCCCTATTTGTTGTCATGGCATGATGGCAGGGATCCTGACGGAGTAATTAGCTCTATATAGAGTTAAATACTAAACTGATGCTTATCTTTCTGAATGGCTTCTTTCTCCCCAACAGTGTACAACTAATGCTATTCTTAATCATCATTATTTCTCCTGATGAATTTTTCACCTTCTCATTTCTTGAATTTTGATCCATTCTTTACTAGCTGCAAAATAGTTTTTATCTTTTCAAGTTTTACTGATTCTGTTACTGATACGAGGTATGTATCTTTTGAATTCTAGTTTCTAATAGTGATGTCAATCTGCACCAACTCTGCACTTCTAGTATGCTTATATGATCAGGAAGGGAAATGGAAGATTGAGCCTGGGCTTGCTGCAATTCTCATATTGGAGCACACCCTCTTGCTAATTAAATTCGGGGTCTCTCGCTTTCTTCCCGAGGTAATCACCTCTTATGTAAATCTTTCTCAAGATTCTCTAACACTATTAATTTAAAGGGAATCGCGAATAATTAATTATGTATGCTCTTTCTTCAACAGGAACCTCATTGGGTAAGAGCCAATCGAGCAAAGAATGCAACACAGGCACAGGGCATGTACTCTAAACAGCTTTTGAGAAGCATTTCTGGAGGAGAAAAGACATTTGGACTTAAGAAGACTGAGTGAGGATATAGAAGTCCAGCACTTTCTGAATCTGGAGTTGAGAGATTAGTAAACCAAGAACCAGAAGCTAGCACTGCAGTTGAACCCGAGAACTGAGATCCAAGACGAGTTTAAAGAAATTTTGATAGTAATTAACCATGTATTAGTTAGATGAATTTTGTGTCTTGAGGTTTCTTTACTTGTGTAAGTTTCACTCTATACCACTGGATTTTACTTACCTTTTCCATAAAAAATGAATTAAAATTTCAGATAACATGGAAACTGAAAATTTCTTTGATAGTTTTCTCTTCATGCAGGACCACTATGATAGAATAATTTGTACACTAACAGGTATGGTCTAATGTTATTGCATCTCTCCGACTGGAAAATAGATTTTGATTCTAGTTTATCACCAATAATATAAACTACAACTATTTTTAGGCAGAATCCTTGTGTTTAAAACGTTTTGGAGAGAAGTTGTTTTGGCATTTTTGTTATTTGCAAGCTTAATATCTGGGGGGACAATTGAATTTTCATTCATTTCTTGGTGTTTCTTGGAAAAAATATAGTTTAGATAGCATTATTCAATTACTTTTTTTGGTGCATATATCCATACCATTTTTCTTGTGTTTTGTTTTGTTTATTTACTTATTTTTTTTTAGGAATTTTTCTTGGGTTACATATATCCTAACATCTGCATATATCAATAGTAATGTGAAGGGAAAAATTGTATGGCCATTGTTGCATAGGAAGTCAATTAATTAATAGAATAAAAGTTAAGAATTAATTTGTCGATTCAAAAAAGGAAACAAAGCTAGAAAAGAAAAAAAAAATCTTTAATAAAAAATCTTTAATCTTTCTTTATTATTTTTTTTTTCATTTATTATTCTGTGAGATTTGAACCTGAGATTATTTTTAAAATTAACTTTTTATTTTTTTAAGAACATTCAATTGGAATTTATACAAATGAATGAAAATATATATGTACATTTATCAGGCCTAAAAAATAACAAAGTTAGGATCAAAGTATACCGAAAAAACAGAAAAATCTTAAAATAAAAATTATTCACTAAATTTAGCTTTATTTAGGTCCCATTGATGAATGACGAGAGCTTCCAATAGTGTCACGACTTGTTCTTGAGCTTCCAAATCTACCACTAACTTGGCGAGCATAAGCCACAACAGCTTTAGCCCATCTCTTGATTTCATCCTTTAATTTGTTCGATTCCATCTCTTTCAGAGACTTCCCTTCCTCTACAGAGACCTCCATAAATGAAAAACATTGATCTAATCTTCTACTTTTAGCCTTCTTAGCAACACCATTCTTGCTGCTGCTGCTCTTGTTTAAAGAATGTGTTTTCTTGATTGACATGTTCTTCAAGACTCGAAAGGGTCTTTCTTTCTTGTTCTTGATAACTTTGATAAGTTTTCTTTAATCTTTAAACAGAGCAACAATGGTGTTATTGGAATATTATGAGATATTCTCGAAACTGTGATTTATATGTGGCTAGAGAATTACACCAAGACAAGTAATTTACATATTAAATTTCAAAAGAAACTATTGTTTTATTCCAATACGGGCAGCAAGCTAATGTTATTGACTTGACTTTTCAACCTTGTACATCTTTATTATTTATACCTTTACTTTGTCTTATATTCCATAGTTTCATTTTATATATAAACTTGTCCCTCTTAAAATTTTAGATTTTAGAAAAATTTAATTGGAGAGGGAAAAATAATTGTCAATTTTTCCTTATTTTTATAATTAAGATTAAAATATAAGATATATTAGAGCACACAGCACGATATTTGATAAAATTAAAATTTCAATACTGAATGATATAATCAATGTTTTCAAAATCAGATCGGTTAAAAAACGGATAAAAACAAAAGGTCAGATAGTCAAAGGTTCGACTGAAATCGAACCGGTTAAACTGAAAAAAAATTGATATATATATATATATATATATATATATATATATATATATATATATATATATATATATATATATATATACAG